>KZ559586.1:0-111432 GCA_002850765.1 Aspergillus taichungensis
AAAAAAAAAAAGAATCAAAAGGATAGTAAGAGCTTTGTATGATTTCTCAAACCTATCCACCGTACGTCAGAGAAAAATTTATTCAGAAGAATGAGTCTTTGTTTGAATGGCGGACGATCATCCCCCATACGCCAAGACACAGATGGGTTGGTTGAGTTGACTGACCGCCCAATTATTCACTACTCTGTACTAATCCATCTCTCCTCCCTGATCGTTGTCCCTCCTTTGCTTTCTACTCGACGACTCGGAGCTCAGTCGAATCACTCTAGAAACTCGATCTTGAAACAGCTTGTGTTCAGCACAAGCTGGAATCCAAGATAATCCATCATGCCGATCCCCACCCGTACAGTTTCAGTTCGCAAACAGGTCAGTGGCCCCAGTTAATTTAATTAATCTACTTGTTGTCTACTCTGTACGACCGACCTTACTATAACAACACCCCTCCTTCTTAGCTTCTCCGGTGAGAAGATCCCCTTGTGTCCATCCGCGCATACCATCAATCGTTTCGTTGGCTGACAACCCCCCGAAAGCCCTCCACTTTAGGACGCACCACGACAGCTACAGCCAATTCGACAGCGGCAGTTAGCAAAGAAAATGCACCCAACCGCCCCAACAAGAGCCTCCTCCCTGTCCGCGATGAAGTACGTCCTTCGGGCATCGCACGACCACAGAAGCTGGAGACGAGCCGGCTCGTCCAGCGGAGCATCAAACCCCCCGCGAAGAGCTCGGTCTCTCTTCCTCAGCGACAACAAGAGTCGCGGCCCCAATCTTCGTCGTCGGAATCCACCACCACCGCGGCAGCGCCGGTCGCTCGCCGCCAGAGCCTGGTCCGTCCAAGTCCGCTGAAGAGCATCAAACCGCTGCAGCCATCAACCGCTAGTTCGACGACGACAACTCCAAAACGGACGACCCCCGCAGTCGGCCCCCCATCACCCTCCAAGCAAAATGCCCGCCCTTCCTCCCCGCGGAAGCAGCCTTCCTCCAAAAACGAGATGCTTCCTCCTCCGCGCCCGACGCGGTCGGCATCCCTCCGGCAACCTGCGAGCTCGAATGCAGGCGCGGGCGCTGGCGCTCCGACCGCAGCACGGGGCCACGTCCGACACCGCAGCCAGGTGCTAGCGCCAACCTCGAGCCAGACCACGCGGAAAATGGAGCCCCCATCCCCAGTGACAGCAACATCCCGCTCACGGGCGCAGTTCTCGACCTATCAACAGCATTTCTCCCCCAAGAAGGCCACTCGGCCCCCGCCTGCCGCAGCCGCGCCCGCGCCGTCCACCTCGAGCACTGCACTCGATCCCTCGCTCATTCTCCCATCATCTGCGCCGGATCTGGCGGCGCTCCAAACGGAGCTACTCCAGCTGAATCTCCTCCACTTGTGCTCGACGCGCCAGGACGCAGAGTGGAAAGCCGACGCGGAGGCGCACCTCCGGAGCAAATACGACGCAGTCGCGAAGAGCTATCGGGTAATCGTGGGACAAGAGAAGGACCATCAGCGGCAGATCAACGGGCAAGCCCTCCAGCACTGGGTGCAGAACTGCCAGGAACACAACGGACACCAGGGTTTCACTGAGCAAATCCAGGTGCTGTCGCAGGTTGCGCAGGAGGTGTGCGATCTGACGGAGAGCCCGGGCAGCCGATACCCGCGCATCGTGCAGGAATTCGAAGAATGGTTTCTCCAAGCGGAGGAGATCCAGGACTACCGGGCCCACCCGCCGCCGTCTGGTGAACCTGCTCCGACGGCGGTCTTCATCGATCCGCTGGACGGCGCATGGAAGGAGTCCACCCACGCGCTGGGGTTGAAGCTGGAGCACTGCCTGCGACAACTACAAAGCCTCGATATCCTCGGCTACGGGGCGATCGAGGAGCGGCTGGAGCAGTCGGCGCTGGTGCGGACTGCCCGACGGCTGGATGAGATGATCGCGATGATGGTGGAGGAGCTCGCGGTGATCCGTCGGATTGAACACGACGTCGTCAAATCGGAGCGCCGGTGGGTGAGTGAGCTGGCGCAACAGTTGACCGCTGCGCCGACACCACCGGCCGAACGAGGACCGAGATGCGGGGTGTGGAGTCGGGCGTATTGAACTTCAGATGGTCAAGATTTTTATTTTTCGGGTTTGGGATGGACAAACAGGCCAATCCAGGCACGTCATGTGTCACGTCTATGAATAATGAATGAATAATGGGAATGGAAAGAGACCCCGGTGTCCTGTTTGCCGTCCTTTAGTGCTGGATGTGGACAGCTCTATGTCCATTAGCGTTGCATTGCCAACCGGTTTTTCTGCCGCGAGGAATTTTTTTCTTCCCTTATTTGATTTATTTTTCTTTTTTTTTTTATCTTTTTTTTTTTTTTTTTTTTTTTTTTCTTTCCTGTTTTCATCCCCGTCTCCATATCGTATCCTCGCATAGCGTGAAACCCACGCTTCAACCCTCGGGGGGAACAGGAAAACCGAACCCAGAAACAGGTTGAGACCCAAAAAAACGCCCAGACAAGACCAAGTCAATGCATAACCGGTTTTTCCTGTGTCTTGATTCCTGATTGAATCCCGATCACAACCAGCTGGACACATCATCGGACTTATGAGTCTTGCGTCGGCCGAAACTACTACTAGACCGAGATGCGAATGATAGGTAGGATTGATTGGCTGGGGAGGGGAATCCATCTCCGTACAATAACCCTTTTTGTTTTTTTTCTTTTCTATTTTTTGCCCTAATTTTCAGTATCTTGTCTGGTTCGGGTAGGATTGACTGGAAGGGGGGGGTTTGGTTGAGTGGATGTCCTGGCCGATATTCTCTATATATCAAGTCAGGTGGAGAATGTTGGACTCGGTGGTTCCTGACTCTCCCTTAGGGCTCGGAGTAAAAAGAGGACCAGGAACGATGAAAAGTGGAGAGCGCTCAGAGATACTTTATATATTTTTACGCTGTATTCTCCATTCAGGCCTCTGTCGATGCCTCCGTCGGTATTATAGAGAACTCAGTTCCATGTGGAGACCAGCCAAGGGTGACATTCCGTAGATCCACCATGAGGTCATCGCTGGTTTGACATTTGCTTCGTTGGGACTAACCTGGGTCGGGGTCTCCACTTTACATTGAGCTAGGAGAGCAGTCCTCTGTACGGAGTGGTTATTGCGTGGTCTATGGGCAAATGATTTTGATTTGATTGATATGAATTTCTCTATCATGAGTGAGAGCTATCAATCACTTCATATGGTCCTTTATAAGATATAGATCAGATGTGTAGAGACACTCTGTAGATGGTACTCCTGTCCACTACAGGAATCGATGACTTCATGAGCTTTTTTGGTTCTGGGCCGGTCCATCTGTGTTGGTCTTAGTCCACTGGAATATACAATCAAGCATACTGAATACACTCGGTTATATATAGAATCATGCAACTAAAATAGTATCTATGAATTAGTATAAGTTCAATCATGGATATAAATATACAGATAGATAGATATCTTAATATATGTAAGAGTATATATCAGTGTACAAGATCAGGTACTATCAGTTACCGAACCATACAGGAAAGTGTTGCCTGTATCATACCGGTCCCGGTTCATTACCGGTTCCAGACCGTCATTTTCCTCTTCTTTTTATCTTTTATCTTTTATCTTCTTCTACTCTTCTTCTTCGTCTTCTCATCTTTTCTTCTTCTCCTTCTTCTCTTCTCTTTCGAATACTTCTCTTCTTCTTATCCTCCTGTTCATTTTTCATTGCGACATCTCCTTTCCATCATACATCCTATCATCCCGTCCGCCCGCCGCCCCCAAAATTCACACACTCATATTGCGATCCGCCCGCCTTTGCGCCGCACGTCGATCCCCTCTTAATTTCTCCCACTCTCCGCTCTCGCCATGACCTAGTCGCGTCCCTCTTCCCTACCCGCCCCCCCGGTCAGCCTCTGCCCATCATGAAAAATCATTCGATCTCCCTCTACGATCGCATCTGGCGTCGCGAAGCCGGCGATGCGTCCCCCGCGGCCAGCATCCGGGGCCTCTATGGTTCCAAGGAATGGATCGACAATCTAGATATCGTCAACGAACTCGGGGGACACACCGGTTGTGTCAACGCGCTCTCGTTTGTCGTCTCTGCTTCTTTTTCCTCGTGTGGTCCTCTCTGACCAAGAACAGATGGTCGCGATCCGGTCAACTGCTGGCCTCAGGCTCCGATGATCACCATCTCAATATCTACTCCTACCAGCCCGAGTCGTCCACCGCGCCATTCGCCCTCAGCACCACCGTCTTCACCGGTCACCGCGCCAACATCTTCTCCGTCAAGTTCATGCCCCACTCCAGTGACCGCACCGTGGTCACCTGCGCCGGCGACTCCCAGGTCCGCGTCTTCGACATCGAACACGCCGCCGCCAACCGCGACGTCGCCGCCACCTCCGCCCTCTCCGCCTCCGCCCGCAGTCACAACTTCAACAACTTCTTCACCAACACCCGCTACCTGAGCGAGGGCAACACCAACACCCGCGTCTATCGCAGCCATGCCGACCGCGTCAAGCGCATCGTCACCGAGTCCTCCCCCTACCTCTTCCTGACCTGCTCCGAGGACGGCGAGGTGCGCCAGTGGGATCTGCGCCAGCCCTCCTCGGCCTACCCCAAGCCCGCTGGTGGCCAGGGCTTCATGGCCTATCGCCCCGGCCTGGTCCATGACGACTCCAACGTCCCGCCCCCCTTGATCTCCTACAAGCGCTACCAGCTCGACCTCAACACCATCTCGTGCTCCCCCTCCCAGCCCCACTACATCGCCCTGGGCGGCGCCCACCTGCACTGCTTCCTGCATGACCGCCGCATGCTGGGCCGAGATCGCATCGCGGAGACCGGCGCCCCCACCGGCGCCCCACCCCGCAGCGCGCGGGACGACGAGGTCATGGGCCAAGCCACCCGCTGCGTGCGTCGTTTCGCCCCCGGCGGCCGCCGCTACATGACACCGCGCAGCGAGGGACACATCACCGCCTGCAAGATCAGCGACGCCAACCCCAACGAGATGGTCGTGAGCTGGTCCGGGGACCACATCTACAGCTTCGATCTCATCCGCAGCCCCGATGCCGCCTCCGCCGCTGCCGCCCGGGCCCGCGGCCAGTCTGTCCGCCAAACCCACGACCCCCGCCGGGGCGCCAACGCGCGGGATCGCAAGCGCAAGCGCCAGAAGCAACCGTCCATGTCGTCCGCGTCCAGCGGGACGCAGCCGCGCCGCTGCTCGCGCCGCCGCTCGCGGGCCCGCGAGGAGGATCCCGAGTTGAAGTTTCGGGTCCGCTACGGCAACGGCTCGCTGGAGGACATCTCCATCCCGTCGCTGGCGGACACCGTCGGCGACACTCAGCAGAACGTTTTCGAGCAGGCCCGATATGCGGTGCTGAACGACGCCCAGCGGCTGGCGATGGAGATCGCCAAGGGTCTGGTCAAACTCCGCAAGGCCCTCTTCTCCCTCGACGCCGCCGTGCGCGAGTGGGACGGGACCACCGACGAGGCGCCGTACGCCGACGCGCTGTCCACCGCACTGACCCAAGCATCCCGATCCCTGCCGCGCATGACGGCCGTCATGCGCGACTGGCGCTACCCCCTGAACCCCTCCTGCCACGTTGTCAACACGCAGCAGACGCTGCGGCACAACCGGGAGTCATCTTGGCGGTTCGTGCAAGCCGCCGGTACCTTGGCCAAGGCCTTGGGGGCCGACGTCCGAGGCACGGCCGCATCGGACGGCGACGACGATGACAACGACGACGACGATGTCGACGGCGGGGATCAGTTCGACCAGATTCGGCTTGCCCCGGGCGAAAATAACTCCGTGGATCGCAGCGGTCAGTTCGGCTACGACTTTCTCAAGGCCATCCTCTTGTTCTTCGCCGGTGGGCGAGAGGCCATGCGGGCCGGGTTCCAGCGCAACTCTGCCGCGCGACGCAATCAGACGCGGTTCCCTCTCGCCGCCGGGGCCGACGACAGCGCCATCGAGTCCGTCCTGATCCCCTACCTGCAGCGTCTGGCTGGCGACGAGCCCGTGGTCAACGTCGACGCCTCGCGCTTCGAGCACGACTCCAGCCGCATCTTGTTCCCGAATCAGCAGGCCGCCGTGACGGCGTTCGGCCGCGTGGTTCAGCTACCCCTGGAGGATCTGGGGTCCGCTGCCGCCCGGGCGGATCCCGGCACCGGGGAGGAGCGGAGCGATGCGCCACCCGTGCGTGCCCTGGACCGGTCTGCGGCCGCACGCTTCTGGCAGTTCAAGGTCGGCCGCGGGATCTTGATGGCCGCGGGGACTGGCGTCAACTATGCCTTCGTCAACCAGGCCTTTGGCGGGCTGCGCATGACGGTGGAGGACGAATCAGAAGAGGGTGAAGGGGCGGTCCCAGAGCGGTCGCAGGACGATACCGAGGCCACCCGGGAGGAGGAACCGATCCGCGACGTCCGTCTGATGATCGACGGCGGGGAGTCAAGTGGCAGTCCCTCGGACTCGCACCCCCAGCCGGGGCACCGGCGCGAGACCACCATCGGTCGGATGTCTGCTAGCGGCAATGCGGAGATTAACGAGGACTTTTTCGAATGGAAACCGCGCGGAGACACGGAAGTCGATGGCGAGCCGGATGGTCCGGCGGAAGACGAGAACGACGACGGTGACAGCGACGACGGGGAGGATGAATCCGAGGATGAGACCTCAGTCAGCGAGGATGACGACTTTAGCAATCTCCTGGATGATTCGTCTGACGCGAATGATGATGACGATGAGGATGATTATATTGATGCTGATGATGGTTCGGGCAACGAGCGCTTACTCCGCAACTATGGTTTCCAACGCACCAAACGCCACAATGTACATTCCGACGTCCCGTGCTCCTCGCACACCCGGGTTTACCGGGGTCATTGCAATGTCAAGACCGTCAAGGATGTGAATTACTACGGGATGGACGATGAGTATGTGGTGAGCGGCAGCGACTCGGGCCATGTATTTATCTGGGATCGGAAGACATGCGATTTGGTGAATATCCTAGAGGGGGATAGTGAGGTGGTCAATGTGGTGCAAGGTACATCCTCTTCTCTTCGTCTTTTCCCGCGAGCTCTTTTCTCCCTGTCAACTGCTGACGCTCACTTCCCAGGCCATCCCTACGAGCCGACCATCGCCGCGTCAGGCATCGACAACACGATCAAAATCTTCTCGCCTGACCGACACGCGCAGGAGAACGCCCGTCGCGGCGTGAACATCCTCGACCCGGACAATCCGGCCAACGCACTGGGTCCGAACGTCGATAGCTCCATCGGCGGCCTGAAAAGCTGCAAGCGCATGCACGACAGCTACCGCATCATGAACCAGAACGACGTCAACCGACAGGGTGGTCTGGACGATGCCTTCATCACGGTGGGTTTTCACATTCCCCCTCCCCTGGCCCCTACTCGCCCTGACTTTAATTAGAGGAACATGCTGGCTGAATTCGCGTCCGCCTTGAGAGAACGACAGGTTCCTGGTGGTGCAGGAGCAGGGATTAACGCTGGCGTACAGGATGGACCTGCCTTGGTTCTGGATGATAATTGCAGTGTATGTCTGCCCCCGCCTTTCCCTGGCCTCGACTGACGATTGCAGGTGATGTAACGGATTAACCACTACGGGAAAGAGCGAGGTTTTAAGGGGGAGGGGACAGAGAAACGCTTCTTTTGGTGACTTTCATTCTTTTCTTTATAAAAAAAACATGCATGAGTAGACTGGTCCTATCATGTTAATGCGCATATTCTCCTCGGGGGTCTAACTGTCTGATTAATCTCATGGCGGCGTTCTGGACACAAAAATGGATTAACGGGGTATTGAGGAATGAATCTGTCTTGCCAGTTTAGCAAAAAAAAAAAACCGTGCAGTTTCTGCATATTAGGGCATACGCGTAGCTGATGTGGCTGTTGCAGCTGTCGTGATACTGTTGACAGAACAGTGCCTAAATCAGCAGGCAGAGAATGTGGTATCTACACGTGATCTTATCGATATTCCCCGCATTCCTTTTTTTTTTTTTTTTTTTACCTTCGACTCACCCACCAGATCTCATCTTATCGCAAATCAGTTCCTTTATGGAAACAACCACACATTAACCAAGTATACATGAAGTGACAATCCTAGCAATCCTATATAATTACCTACTATAATATTACAAAATGCAATCCCTCCTCACCACCCGATCCGAAACCACCTCCCGCCTCTACGCCGACCCCCACAACCCCCACCTGCACCTCGAGCGAGGCCGCATCCACGAGCAATTGGGCTTTCCGGACTTGGCGTCTGCGGATGCGTATCGTGCACTGTCGCTGTTGGACTCGGTTGTTGATCCGGAGGGTTGTGAGTTTCATGCGAGGCGGGTGGTAGATCGGGATCAGAAAGACAAGGACGCTGTCAGCGGGAATGAGGATGAGGATGACGACGACGATGACGACGGTTCCGTCCCCATCACGCAAGAAGAATACGACGCTCTGATCGGCGACGTGTACGCCCTCCTCGTCCGGAGTCTCGTCAGTTGTGAGTGTTTCCGCGATGCGTATGACTTTGCCGTGCGCGGGTTGGCTCTATTAGGCAATGTGCCGAGTCCAGCGGCGGATGTACTCCAAGAGCAGATGCGCAGTATCAAATCCGCATACAGAGCCCGTCTGGGATCCGACGCCCCTCCGGCTCCTCCCACCACCAACGAAGATGACATCCAGATCGACCCCAGCCGACTCCCCGCGCAGGGCTACGCCCGCCGCGTCCTCTACCCGTGGAACACGCACGAACCAGACCGCAAAGCCCCCGAAACACTGGCGCTTCTCAACGAGCGGCTCAAGACGGTAGCGCCCAAGTGCGAAGTCCGCGCCGTTGCCCTGCCAGCCCTGCACAACACCCCTCCTACTACTACCCCATCCGACGACGGCAAAGAGCACGAACCGGAAGTCTCCATCCAGCTCGGCCTCTTCGCCAAGGAAGACCTCCACCCGGGCGAGGTCATCCTCCGCGAATCGTCCCTGCTGACAGCCACGAACCGTCTCCACGACGATCTCTGCGACGCTTGCAATGCCCCGCTGCCCGCTATCGACTCCGAAACCCCGCCCGTTCCCTGCGAAGAGTGCGCCGACGAAGACGACATCTACTTCTGCAGCCAGGCCTGCCACGACGCCGCACAGAGCACCTACCACGGCGCCGTCTGCGGCCTCATGCACAACCTCGACTCCATCGGCAAGGACATCCCCGATAAAAAGGACAAAGCCGATTACCTTTACCTCCTGCTCCTCGCCCGCGCCCTCGCCATGGCAGCCACACAATCCCTGCACCCGCTCGACCTCCCCGAAGTGAAATACATCTGGGGAGACTTCCACACTTACCAATCTGACGCTTCCCAGGAAGAGTTCGAAAAACAAAAAGACCTCCCCTTCTCCTTCCACCTCTCCATCCTCCAGCCCATGCGCTTCCTCGAGGAAATGTCCCTCGATCCCTACGCTACCCTCCCGCATTATGACACATGGGTCCTCAACTCGCTGTACGCTAAGTTCCGCGGAACGGCCTCCGGGCGCCTGTCGACGTGGGATGGCGGGCCTGAGCTCTGCGCGGTTCATCCGCTCTGGTGTCTTGCTAATCATTCTTGTGATCCTAATGTGAGGTGGGACTGGGCGGCGGATATTTGCTTTACTGTGCGTGGGGAGGGGGAGAGGGTCGTTTGGGGTTCTTCTTCTTCTTCTGGGGGTGCTGCTGATGCTGCGGGCAATGGTGGTAATGGCAATGGCAATGGTGGTAGTGATGGTAAGGGAGTCGCTATCTTAAAGGACCAAGAAATCCTAAACCATTACTGTGATATCAACATGGATGTCAAGCAGAGGCGGGAGTGGGCTTGTGGGGCTCTTGGGGGGTTCTGCTTGTGTGAGAGGTGTGTTTGGGAGGCTGGACAGTGTTGATTGTTTTTTTTTTTTTTTTTTCTTCTCTGGTGGTTCTTCTCCTTTCTTTTCTTGTCTTCTTCTTCTTCTCTTGTTCTTTTGTTACTTTTTGTTTTATTTCTTGGTTATTTGCTTGGGTGACTACTAGCGTGTCTGGTTCTACCAAGACTTCAGAAAATAGACACTATATAGATAGATAGACGATATGTAAATAGATGATAAATAGATACCCAGTGTTTCAAACCGAGATGATCGATTCCTTCCTATCTTTATCATACTATACTAATCTTAAGTACGCCTCTCTCTCCTACCAATCCTGCCAATAATACAACCCATCTGTTCCCATCTTATTTCCATTCTCCATTCCTCCGGCTATACTACCTGATCGCGATACCGACTCCGACTCCGACTCCGACTGAGAGACCTCCGTCGACGAGGTGGCGATCGTGACGGAGATAGCGAGTCGGAGTATCTTCGTCGTCTGGGTCCACCTTTAGCTCGTGGTGGGGGAGAACGAGATCGAGTCAGAGATCGAGAGCGAGACGGCGAGGGTGAGTCGCGACGGCGGGGGGGGGCACCCCGTCCGGATCGAGGGGAGGGCCGTCTGCGCGGTGGCGTGATGGATCGCGAGTAGCTCCGCGCTCTGCCGCCCTTGCGCGGTGGTGGGCTGACAGAGCGGGAGGGGGAGCGACGCGCGCGGTATGGGCTGCGGCTGCGGCTGCGGCTGCGGCTTGGGGTCCGCGAGTCGTAGGACCGGGCGCGCGTGCGTCGTGGTGGGCTGCGCGATTTGGACACCGACGGCGACCGGCTGTAGGTCACGGAGCGGCGGCGACGGCTGCTCTTCGGGGGCGGGGACCGCGATCGCGACGGCGTGTAGCTGTAGCTTCGCGAGGAGGCGGAGATGGAGCGGCTGTAGGACCGGCCTCGGCTGACGGAGCGGGCGGGGCGTCCGCGGCTGCGCGACGGCGAGCGCGAGTAGGATCGGGAGCGTGATGATGGGCAGGTTGAGCACGATGCTGGGTGCGAGCTGACCGAGCTTGAGCGGGAGTCGGCGCTGGTGGCGCGGGCTGCTGGTAGTGCGGGGACGGTCGGCTTGGGGAGGTTCTTCAGGTGCTCGCGCATGTCCTCGGTCAATACGCCAAGGCCGATGCTGGTGAAGTAATTGACGGAGAAGCGCGTCTTGCGGGGGTCGTCCAGCGGGAAGAGACCCTCGAAGCTGGGGCGCAGGATCTCGTCCTCTGTCAGTCGCTGCTTGAGCTGCGGGAGGCCGAGGTGCTCGATCAGGTTCTGGAAGAGGATCTTGATGAAGATACGGCTGCTGGAAGTCGTTTCTTCCTCGTTCATGTGGATGACGGACAGGACGTGCCATCCGATCGCGTCCGTGCTGAACATGTGTCCGAAGAAGGAGGCGATGTTGCGCAGCCGGTTGGTCTCGTAGCGGTGGATCGTGTCGTAGTATTTGGCAAAGGCGGCCTCGAACAGGTCCGACCAGAGACGGTTGATCTTGGCGAATCGCTCGCCGATCAGACCGTAGAACTTCGAGTATGTCCGTTCCTGCGAGCAACACTCGATGATCATCGACGGCAGCTCCGGCTCCAGGCCGGCCGGCAGGGAGATCTTCATCAGCTTGTGGCAGCATTCTTCGAAGTCGATACTGGACATGATGGTGAGGTAGATCGTCCGTCGCAGGTTGACGAGATCCGTGTTGCTTTGGTCCTTGATGTCCATCTGTTGCTCCTCGTCTGACTCCTCGTCGGAACTCTCATCCGAGTCGGCCTCCTCGTCTTCGTCGCTGTCCTCGCCCAGGATCTCCGCTTTCAGCCTCTTGTAGGCCTCCTCGTGTTCCTCCCATTGAGGATCATATTTGAAGATGTTCAGGGTGTCCTGCGTCTCGAGCTCGTCATCGAGGCCGACCCGATGGGTGATCTGGTCCTCCTCCTCGATCAGGTCCAACTCCTCCTTGACCGCCGGGTTGTCCTTGAAGCGGTCCTTGCGGACCTGGAACAGCACCTCAATCATGTACTGCACTCGCTTGTCAATATCCGCCTCATGGAGGATGTTCCGGAACTGATCGAACACTGCCAGGGCGATCGGGCCGCTCATGGCTTCCAGATGCTGCCCGACCTCGCGCGTGAGGCCGACGGCAATCTCCACACTATCGTCCGTCGGCTTGTGGAGCAACAGCAAGAGAATCTGGGCAGCAACCATCTCGTGCACCACCTGCTGGTTGCACAGGTGGGCGATAAACGTCGACGACGCGATACAGACAGCCTTATCGTTTCGTTTGAACGCTTTGCGGAACTGCACGATCAACCGGTGGAGCAGCAGCTCGCCCACCTGGGGCAGTTTTGTGTTGACAATCGCCGCCATAGCGGCATAAATCGGAGTGAAGGGCAAACTCGCCGCCTGGGCCTTCATGATACTCCGGCAGAACAGACCGCGACCGCGGACCAGGTTCTCGCCAAACAACTCCGGAACGATGAACTTGATGTTCGACACGTTCACCTTGTTGATGAGACCGTTGATCGACTTTTTCAAGGCCTCCCACGCCATCCGCTGATACTCCTTGCTCGTCTTGTCGGTGATCTGCGACTGCAGGGCGCGGAGTCGAGCCGGAGGGATGTACGTGCCGCCCGATCGCATGTTGAGGAGCTTCTCGTACTCCGCTTTGGCGGACGCCTGCTTCTCCTCCTCCGTCATTGGCTTGCGCGCGGCCTCTTGCTGCTCATGTTGACGGAGCCGCTCCGCCAGCTGCCGTTCTCTCTCGATGGCGCGGTCGGGGTCGATTCGCGGGACATCGCCGCCATCTTCATTGTGAGTGTCTCCGGGAGGCGACCGACGACGGTTGGGCGAGGGAGATCGCGATGGAGGGGACCGTTTTCGCGATCCTGTGGGCTGAGGCGAGTAGGAGGCGCCTGGAGGCGGCGTCGGCACACGGACGGCGGACTGCAACACCACGGGGTCCGTCATTTTTTTTTCCGGTGGCCTTCTGGTCTTTCTTTATCGACTCGTATGTGGTCGGATCAACAATAGAGTCTACGACCACCACGGAAAACGGTGTGAAAAGGAAAGAAGGGGTTGCCGGTGAGCTGATGGTCCGTCTCGAGAAATCGTGAGGCGGCGAAAAGGCAAGACGGCCGCTGGTCTTGGCCGGGAGTAGTCACGTGACGCGCTCAGGAGTTGCGGCGCGGTGGCTTCTTGTGTTGGGCGCGGGTTAAACAGAGGACGGGTCTTCCTCATCGTCAGTCGAACCTGAAGCTCTCTCGTCGGTCGCGTGTGTTGCCTTTGAAAAAAAAGTGATTTCACTATGGTAAGAGATTGATTTGTCTTCTCTCCCAGCTGGATTTGGCTTTATTTACAACGAACTAACTGGTGAAAGCTGGGCCAACTTGTAGGATCCGCCATGCTTTTGGCCGCAACCGCCATCTTTCTCTACTACACCACCTGGACGCTGCTCATGGTAGGCCTTGTCGCACTCGAGGTTCCCTACGATTACATACTGATTCCATCTCCAGCCGTTCGTCGATCCGGGCCACCCTCTGCATGACCTCTTCCCGGCCCGTGTTTGGGCCATCCGCATCCCCGTCATCCTGACTCTCCTGGGCTCCGCCGTCGTTGGAACGTTTATCGGCATTGTGATGATCAACAGCAACAAAAAGAAGGCTGCGAAGGCCAAGGCGGCGGCTGCGAAGAAGAAGACTTGAAAACGCGGGTCCGAGAAAGGGGGCCGTTGAGATGGAATAGGGTGAAGGGAGCGCGACAGGTGGCTGACCCGAAAGTACCTACAACTTCGGATCTGCCATCTCTTTGATATGACGTGTAACAATACCACTTTTCTTTCCTCGTTTCCTTTTTTTTTTTTTTCTTGCTATTCTTCCTTCCTGTACCCCAGCGTTTTGTTTTACACGCACTGCATAGTCATAAAGGGATACCATACGGAGTACTGTCTCAAACCTGAAAGAGACCACAGATACATCCCTCAGTCTTCACCCATAATGACGGTGGGGAAGAGAGCGGATGGAAGCAGCCACTGAAGTCAACCTGCCCTGTAGTACAGCCACACCATTCAGGTGGTGATTTCAAGTCATCCCTTCGTAAGGAACTCCCGAACCCCCACGACGACACATTCCTTGGCGTCGACACCCATCCATCGCGTCATCGTTCAGTCACAGCCCGGGGGTGTGTACCAATGACGGTCAGGGGCCTTACAGATGATGGACGGTGCTGGACCCCCTGCCATGCGACCCGTGAACCCGTGACCGGGACTCGATCGGAACCAGAGGACCTTCCACTACCGCAAGGGCGTTTGGCCATTCCACTGGATCGTCCGACGGTTGATTGGGTCGAATCGAGTGGCGGCTAGACCCGGACAATCAAAGGGAACGAGGTTGACCCGGGGGGGGAAGGCTGGCGAGAGGCAAAGAGATGTTGATGACGGATCCGTCTCACAGCCTCACACTTGTGTGTCCAGGGGAGTCAATCTCCTTGGGTCATTGATGATTCATGGGTCTGTCCAGGGTTCTCCCTTCTCTGGGCTCACTGGCTGCTCCGCCCAGGCGCATCACGTGGCGGCCTGCATTGGGACCGCGTGTGGCTGTTTGGCCTGTTTGTTCCCCATACGACAACTCAGAGAGTCAAAAAGGAGAAGTGCAGATTACCCCTCATGGTGTACCAATCGATGGGTCCTATTGACCCGTTGAGAAGTCTCCATGGTTGGTGTCTACCCGGTCAGTCAGACTCAGACCCCTCGGATTGAGGGTTAAAGGCGCAGTAGTGAGCAGTCACTAGCTGGTGGTCGCAGCAGTCGATCCCCCACTGCAGGAGATGGCGATAAGTCATCTGTTACGTACCATGACAACCGATACCATAATTACCGTACGTTGATACCATCCATCATCTCCCACCCATCAGGTGTCGTTCAGGGGAGATGAAGAGGAAGTGGATTCATGATCATTCTCGACGGTCAAAAATGGATCAACCAGTAGATCACTGACGTCCCTCTCGAGACCAAATCCACCCAAAGATGATCACGATCCTTCGGGGGATACCAGCTGAGGGCTCTCCGGAGCTGCCTGACAAAACGGTCATGCGGGGGATGTCGTACATGAATGATACCAGATCCGGTAAGGAGCGATACAGACCAGAGATAGTCCCTGATACCGATAACAGATAACAAGTCAGTCAGCCAGCCCGATGTAGTCATCCAAGACTCCTGACCTTCTGCTCCCCCCTCTCCCTCCCCCTCCTTCTTCTTCTCTCATCCTCTTCCTCTTCTTCTCTCAACTATTTCTTCTCACTATCGTCGACTCTGAATGTACTAGTTCGAATTATCATCTCCACTGGTTGTTTCTTGTGGGACCCCTCTTTCCATCCACTGTAACTCTACTATACTAGGCGTATCTCGCCTCTGACACTGGTTGTATCTCGGACATTCGGTACATCGAAGCAGTGCTTCCCGACTTGTCCAGACCCCCCTTTCAAGATCTACATCTTTCGCGTATCTTCAGTGCCTGTCACGTCAGGTACGCGACGCTACAACGTTGGTGTCCGGGTGCTTTTGATAAGCCCTTGACAATCAACGCTTCCTCGTGTCGGTGGAATCCTCGACACCGGATATCTTCCACAGGTAGACCGTACGTCGCGTTTTGACTCATCACATCTCCTGACCTCGTACCGGCGTCTCGAGGCTCTTGCTAACAGAGGTTGGTGCCTATTGATAGTGCTCACGGACTCGCTCCGATAGCATCATCTACCGTATCCTCCCTGCCTCGGTCGACCTCGTCGCCGGAGCCCTCGTCCTCCGTTCTCAGACCGACCCCGGGTCTCGGGAGCGGTCTTCACCCTCGACATCTCGTTGCCTCCCCGGAGGCAATCCCACCCATTTGTATGCCCCCGGTAGCGTCAGACGATCTTCTCAACCTGCAAAACCGGTCTCAAGCCGACCCAAGCCCGCTGGCCGAGGATCTGATTACGGTGAACCCGGAGAATGACCTGGGTGGGAGAAGCAAAAAGAAGGGGAAGAGCGGCAAAGGGAAGAGTAAAGCCGCCAAGGCGGCGGCAAAGCCTCCACCGGACGATCTGTATGTGTCTAAACCCCGTTCATGGGATGCTCAGGTGGCTGATCGTGGACCCATTTCCATCCACAGGATTGCAGCATCGCCCCCGCTGCCCGAGCCGTCGTCATGTCCAGAGCCCCCCTTACACCCCCCTACAAATATCCATCATATCAACCACATTTCCTCCCCAGTGCTGGATGCACTCGAATCGATGAGGGACACCCCCGATAACGATCTTACCTATCGTACGGATAAGTGGGCCAGGGCCATCCCCGTGGGCAAAAGCCCCCCGAACGATGCCGTGGACGCTGAGATGCCCAGCGGCTCCCCACTTGGCTTCCTCTCCAGTGCGGACAAGGCAGGCTTTAGCAATCCGTCGTCGGCATCCCCGCCTCCCCGGACGAGGCCCCTCAGTTACGCGTCGGGCTTCTCCAGCAACAACGACTTCTCTCGGCAGCAGTCGGTGGATCGCCCTAAGAGCTACTATTCTCTGAGCAATCCCGTCCCCACCCAGATGCCGCCTCCGCCCCACCTGCCGCAGCCGCATTTCTATCGGGCTCCGGAGATTGATCTTCCCCTGTTCTCCGGGCAAGGTCGCGCCATGTCCGACGGTTACTCATTCTGTGCCTTTGACACGATCCCCAGTCCGTCGGCCAAACCGTCGCGGATGGGGGGCAATGTTCTCCTCGTAGGGTCCGACGGCGTCCTCGAGGTTCTCGCCATTGAGGACCGCAAGTCCCGCGGCGTGGGCAAGCTGGGCGGCCTCAATGGTCGGGTGGTGGAGGCGAAAGTCCTGCCGGACGGCTCGTCGGATGATCCAAGTCTTCCACCGCGGCCGCATGTCGCCGTGATCATTCACGGGCCCTCGGCCCCCCCAGATGACGAGAGTCACGCCTCCTCCGCGGCGTCGGAGACGCACGAGATCCCTGCCGCTGGCCGACAGGCGGATCACTCCCGCGACGAAGCCCGATTTTATCAAACCCGAGTGGAGGTATATTCGCTCCGGACGGGGGATCATGTCGCCACGCTGTTCACAACCAAGCCCACTCCGTGCCTAGAAAATCTTCCGGGGCTGCCTGCATTTGTACCCCCGCCGTCGGGGAATTTAAAGCTTCTTGCGGGTGAGAGCCACGTCATCTTAGCATCGGGCGTCAGCGGGGAGGTCTACGTCTACGCAGCGCATAGTTACCGGTGCCTGGGGAAGACGTGGACCAGCATCCAGCCCAAAGAAGCTCGGCGGTACTCGGCTTCCTCCAGCTCCACCGACCCGGATGGATCCCGCACCGACTCGCCAAACGGGCCCGCCAACTACGATGGCGCGATTCTCGCGTTGAAGGGCCGATGGCTGTCGGTGGTCCCACCGTCGGCGTCGGCCTATCGTCCATCCATCCGCGGGGTAGTTCCCCCGGCTCGTTTGCAGGGGAAAGTCTACGGGATCGAGACGCATAGCCCTCCGACAAAGCCAACGGTAAACTGTGACGCGGATGTCGGGGATGGTGAGAGCCTGTTCGACAAGCTGGCCCGGGGCGTCACGCAGGAGTTTGTCCGCGGCGCGCGGTGGGTCGGTGACCAGTCACTGCAGGCCTGGAACAATTACTGGAACAAGGAGCAGCAGGCTGGACCCTCGGCGGCGCGGCGCTCCCCGCACGTGCCTGACCTTCCCCAGCCCGGCTACGGCCTTTTCCCACCCACTCATGCCCAGGAGACCCCTGCGGTGGCCGAGCCGGACCTGGTATCCATCGTCGACCTGAAACGGCTCGAGGATGCCGGAGACGCCCGGAACGCACTGCTCAACCCCCTAGCGACATTCCCAGTCCCCAACGGATGCAGTTTCCTGTCGTTCTCCCCCAACGGTCTCATGCTGCTCACGGCCAGCAAGAAGGGGGATGTTCAATACGTCTGGGACCTTCTACAGGCCAAGATCTGTCGTGCGGGCGCCTTCTTGACCGACGATGCCACGCCACGCGGCCCCAATGTGCGCCAGATCGCGCGGTATGCCCGGCTGACCACGTCGCAGATCGTGGACGTGATCTGGTACCCACCGTCCGGGGAACGGCTGGCGGTGATCACCCGGAAGGGAACGGTTCACGTCTTTGATCTGCCACGGAGCGCCTTCCAGTGGCCTCCGTTCCGTCGGGCTCGCCCACAGCCCAGCAAACCCTCCGGTCCCGACCCGGCCACCGACGAACTCGCTGACCGAGCGGCTGGCTCCAGCGCGCTGTCCACGGCCATGAAACTGGTCGGGGGCAAGGCGCAACCTATCCTAGCCGCCGTCCGCGGCCGGACGCCATCGGTTGGGGCGGCTTTACCTGCCGTGGGTGGTTTTTCGTCTGCAGCCGGGGTTCGCGGCGGGAAGGTCGTGGCGGCCGGCCTCAGCAAATCCATGGGAGCCGCTTCAGGGACCGTCAACACGCTGCGGCACGTGGGCGAAAACCGCCTGCACCTGTCGGGGCTGAGTCGAGATCCGGCCCCGGGCCGTGTGATCTGGATTGACCACCGCGGGCTCCCCTTCTTAGGCTTGGTAGACAGTGGGTTCTTCCGACTGTATCGGGTGCGACGGTCCTTGTCCCCCCAGAAAAGCCGGCACCTGCAGTCGGTGATTGGCAGCAAGGAGATCGAATACCGTCTGTCGCCCACACTGCAAAGTGCGTGCGGGCCGCTGTCGATCCGGACCTTCCCTCCGGGGCCTGTCGTCTGCGCGCCGTTGGCCTTGCCGTCCGCGAACTCCCGGCCATCTCCTACGAGCAAGACGAAGTGCCAGCCCCTCTCCCAAGCAGAGATTGAGACCAATGCGCCCTATCAGCCGTTCCACACCGACCAGCGCGTGAGCCTCTACATCTACACCGAGACGCCCGAGACGGACGAGCCTCTGGTCCCCACCGGGCAGTGGGTCTTTGGCGGCGATATGGCGACGTCCAAGCTGCACGTGCGACCATTCAGCTCCGGTGGAGATGAGGAGGACGAGGACGAGGGCGACGTGGTGCACGGGCAGCGCCCCGGCTTGGGCGTCGGGATGGAGAATCACATCCGTCTGGGCAATAGCACCGGCCACGGCGAAGAGGTCGTCATCACCACGCGTCGGAAGAAGAAGCGCTTCCCCTCGACGACGTCGGGTGCGGATGAAGGGTTCTTCGAAGACGACTGCGACGTGGTAGATTGGCCCGAGAACCGTGTGTAACCGTCGGTTTTTTTTTCTTCCCTTTTCCTTTTTTCTCTCGGCGGGCATTATTGATTTGAATTATTGATTGGGATTTGGGACCATAATCAGACTTAGACAGTATTTGGGGTTTGGCGTTCTCGTGTTGGGCAACTGATGTACATTGATATTGGATATTGAATCTCGTCCTGTGACGGACTGACTGACTGGTTGACTGAATGATCGCTCGATGATGAAATTGTGTGGATTGTGTCCACCTTCCCCTCGTTTTGCGCTGGCGTGCTTGGTTCATCTATCTGTCATACACAACCATACCCTAGTTGCATCTCATAGACATTTTGAGACTGTCACGGCATACGTATACTCGGTAGATGGACACCGTTCTATCCTCCGCATTCTCGGACTACCGAATTCTAGACCCTCAGAATCCAATCGATAGCAATCGAGCGAACCAAACATGGAACTATACGACTATACTCTACTGATTTGGTAGAATCGAGCTTTGCAATAAGCGCAAGGGCAACGACTCCACACCCCTGTGATGGTTTCATTCCTTTCGCAGAATATGGAGTATACCCGAGTATATCCCCTGTTCTTCTATGGTGAGAATAGTATAAACTACCATCTTAACATGTACACGTATAAATTATTCCAACCGCAACTGATCTACAGGACTAACCAGTACCTACCCCCACCCCACACTCCGGGTCTGTCTTTCCCTGTGGGTCAGTCAGTGATTTAAGGTGCGGGACCCTGCACAGAAGACAGTAGGATAGTGATCCTTGAAAGCCATGATACTGTTGACAGACCATGTGGACTATGCGTGCTCTTCTCTGACTCTCTTTTGATGTTGCTTGTCAAGACCAACTGGATGGTGGTGTTATCGACGATCTGTATCTCGGGCCTCTTTTGGACTATCACTACGTGGATATGATGATTGGTATACGGATGCGCAAAAGCTGTTTGGGTGGAATATCCTGGACTTGTCGAGTGGACCGCATGACTCGAACTTTTCACAAATTCACATGGTGTATTCGATTCCCAAGTCAGCTTAACACGGTGTCAACCTAATGCAGGATGTGTGTCCACTAGGGTCTATCCAAATAGGTACATACTACTGTGATATAGACCGCGCCGAGCCACTTGACCCTCCTAGCCAATCTAGGCAGTAGCCAACACGGAGAATCTCCAGGCGCTCTCAATTTGATATGTAGGCCATGTAGCCGCTTCACCAGTGCGGGGGCTCACCGGGATCTTTGCTTCGTCTACCAGGTACCCAGGGCCAGAACCGCACCACAGGGCAGACCATAGTATAGCTTACACTTGACCGCTCAGCCATTGGCCGGAGGACGTTCATACCAACCGGCCCCTGGAACTAAATACTAGCAGCGAAGCGGGGCCAACTGTCATCGTTTGGCTGAAGCGCTAACATACGGCGCCAGCCAAAGGGCATCTTTCGGGTTGATTGGACGCAGGACGCCCCCCCCCCCCCCCCTAAGTTATCCCTGTCTTCCTGATACTAGATGCTCACGCTCTTTCGGCTGCTGCAGACGGTTACTTGTGTTTCCAACCGCCTGGCCCTATATGGGGAAAGCCTGCCAAGCAACAACTACCAACCCCCAACGAGTTGTTAACGACATAGTGACGGCGTGCCGGCGGATCTCGAAGACAGTAGCCTGGTGCGCGGCAGGATCTGCTTGGTTCGCTCGCAATGGATCCGTCGTATATGATACCAGTGCTGCATCGCTCCTGCCTCGCATGTTTCCGGTCTATAAGTAGCTAGCTGCCGACGTCCATTGGAGGAATAAACCTCTTCTTTTCCCTCTCTTCCTACGTATAGACATACGTAGCCATTCCAGAAACCGAATACCAGGCAATCTTATCACTCAAGTCTATTTTTTGTCATTTTCACGCGCAAGATCCTTACCTCTGACCCCCAGAACTCGAACCACCCAACTTTCTCTATCACACTCGTTGCAATATTCATCCACCGACCATGTCCAGGGCGCTCAAGCAATTCGAAGAGGCGATTTTCAAAGGAGGCCTATACAAGAAGTTTTTTCCAGAAGCATACCCCAGGCAAGCGCATTGCGCCAGCACAGGTCAAAGACAATGACTCCAAGTTTCAATTGCGGCTCGACGCAGGCGAATCCCTCGATGGCAAGAAGAATGTATATCTACAGGTCAATTCTCAGGCCAAGAACGACTCGCTGGTCACATTTCGACGGAAGAACGGAACGCTTGCCAATCTCGCAACCGGCGTGATCGACGAGAACACACCAGCCGAATCGCAGGAAGACACTGCCAGAGAGTCTTGGCAGGACATGGCTCAGCAAGCAAGGGATAATCTTGGATGAGAGGTACGACCTGTGTCGAACCTCGTACAAGGCAATGGTCCGGGTACCTTCCCCGCCCGGCGGATGACGGAGGCAGCGAAGAAGGCTTGCTGATTGAAGGTCACGCTTCAATAAAGACCCTCTGCAACAACAACAACAACAACAACAACAACAACAACAACAACCCCAAAGGATAGGTCTATATCATTGGTGGTGGGTGGAGAAGGTGGATGACTGGATGGCCTTGCATGTACTGTGTACTCCACTGGGTTCAGATTAGATCTAGAACACGTATTTGATTGGGTCACGGGGCCCGCTCGAACTCGCTGTCACTTGATGTTCTGTGCGGTTTGGTGCAGATTCTAGGCGGGTAGGAACCAACTTGTTGCAAATATAGTATGTTTAATACAATTTTCGATCTATCGTCCAAGATAGTAGAACTTTCTATCTAGAAGAGCTATTTAGGACTAGGGTATCTTTTTCAAATAGACTAATCTACCTGTAGACCCTGCTTTTTAGGCTGGTTTATACGAAGCAGAAGCCATGAAAACACCAGCTATAGAATACCCGCATGAATATATATCTTTTCATGTTAGTGTTTAAATCATTTTACATTGAATTCTTTGATTTACATATATCCATTAATACTATCATATAAACTATATATATATATGCAATTCATTTATTACTTTTATATCAGATGCTGAAATATCCTATTTCAGCATCTGATATAAAAGGGTAAATTAAGTTACCCTTAGTTCGGTTTCTGTTCAGGGATGCAAGATGCGGATTTAATAAAGTAAGTAGATTATATACCAGACACCCCAAGCAGTATAATATACCAAGGGTCTTGTGGTCTAGTGGTTATGACGTCGGATTCTGATTCCGTAAACCCCGGTTCAATTCCGGGCAGGACCTCACAACATTTCTTTTTGTCTTTTTCCCTTTTTTCTTCTACTGATTCTTGGCAAAAGCTTCGCTTTAGCATACTTCCTGGAATTATGTTTCCTCTTCATGTCAATAATTCTTTCTTTCCGACCTAACTTTCATTGCGGGACTAGGTGGCTTTGTTTGGGAAATCTAATGTTACTTTTTAGCATCTCACTTGATGTTGTATACTATGCTGTCTACACTTATATCATGCATATAATGTGTATTGGTTGGTGTCTCATATCCAGTCCCCAATGCATCCTTCTAGACACTACTCCACAATCTCGCATTGTTGTAAGCGCTATCCAATACAGATCACACACGAAACAGTAGACAAGAATAGGCACAGAACGGAGAAGGACAGTAATTATAAACAGTAACTGAATGTCTCAGCCAGCTGAGAAGAGTCAGGCTAAATATACACTCCACTGGACAAACAGGTGCTGTATCTGACCAATTACTGACTACATATCTGGTATACAAGGAACGAGTCACACCATCGTTAGACACATTGTGTGTAATACCCGGGAGAGGAGTATATGTGGAGCTGGAAGTAAGACATGTTTGTCCTGCTGTTGGGATAGAACCACGGGAAGAGTTTCAAACACTGTAATTGCTAAGGAAATCTGGGTATCTTTCGGTATTGAGTCCGAGTATATTTTTTTCTCCAGTGACCGGTATAAACATGGTATTCATCATAGAGCCGTGATGAACTCCACAGGCGCTACGTGCATATATCAAAAATGTATACTTCAATATTTCGACCCTCCCTAGGGATAACTTGAACCATCAATGCTGGGAAAGGAAAAACAAAAAAATAAGACAAACCACACTACACAAATGCAGTCCACTGTCCTAGGAAAAAAAGGAAAAAAGACAAAAAGAAATGTTGTGAGGTCCTGCCCGGAATTGAACCGGGGTTTACGGAATCAGAATCCGACGTCATAACCACTAGACCACAAGACCATTGGTTGATTGGTCGAAATGTATTTAGGAAGATCAGCGGATACGAGTGTAGACATTCTTCAACTAACTCTACTCAGCTCCTACCAGGTTTCAATGGAACGGGTTTTCAAGAGAGATCCTCGTAGATCTAACCAACATG
The DNA here is from genome assembly GCA_002850765.1 of Aspergillus taichungensis. NCBI lineage: Eukaryota > Fungi > Ascomycota > Eurotiomycetes > Eurotiales > Aspergillaceae > Aspergillus > Aspergillus taichungensis. Next base: position 23,460 of record KZ559586.1, read on the forward strand.
TGAACTGCATTACAGTAAGCACGCCCACTGTGATGAGGTAGAAAATGTGGTCTCAAGATCTTGCAGTATATATAAAGGGAATTGGTGGCAATACCAACCCACAGGTTCTCTGTTGCGTGCCGCCGCACCAGCATAACAGACACGCTGCGGAAGTACAATTCCTATCGCCTGACTGGTCTAGAGAGCGACATCCTGTTACAGCCAGGGGAGAGCGCCATGGGTCTGCTTCTGTTGCGCGGGTGGAGGGGCCGGGGTAAACCAGCCTCTCTGCTGACATTCTAGAATAGTCAGATCGAATTTATGGAATCAAGGGGTTGGGGAACTAAGCTTTAACAGGGTAACGGTAGGCAAGCACGTACTGAGCGCGAATTTTGAGATCTTCGTGTCTAGTATTGAGGGTGACCTGCACGGAGTCGTAAATTTGACGTATTTTATGACGAGGGCTGTCTTGATTTATGCTGTTTGGGCTTTTCTCTTCCTGATTTCCATCCGTTGATGTTGGGTAAGTCAAGTTTTGCCTTTGAGGTGGAGATCATATGATTGCGGAATTCAGTCATTATTTTTGGGGATGCCGTGAGAGGTCACGTAGAGAGTAGAGAGACATGGCACAGTAATGCTTATCTTTGTGTCTTGTTGTTGCCTGGAAGAAACCTGGCTGTTGGTGGAATCCACGTTGCATGTTTATGGACGCGCCAAGATCTCGGGTGCCTCCGTGGAATCGTCAACATTCAACACTTGAACCAATCTAGTCCCGCGGAATGATTAGGCTCTGCTGGATTATTTTGCTTAGTATTTTACCTATCTCTCATCTACCTACCCACCCACTCACCTACTCAAGTCCTGTAGGCAGCAGCAACCGGACAACAATAGACGTGTACCTTGGTACCCCGACCGAGACCTGCAGATCAGTTGCATGTCATATCATATCGAGGACTGCATTGGCAGATGGTCGGATTGGCACATGGTTGCGTGATTCGGTCGGCTATCCGGAGTATTTATTATCATCTGGGGTGGTTCTTATGCGGGGTGATCGGCGGTGGTCTGTGTTGGAGGTCCATTGATCTGCTGTCAATCATTGATTTTGGCTTCGATGTACAATTTTGTTTTGATTGATGTATTTGTATTAATTGGCGTGTAGGGAGCTAACTACAGCGGAATACGAGAAAGAAAAAAGGCAACGCGATACTCGGATTATTAGAACAGGCTATTGATATCAGGGTAAAACACCGTATTGAACGCAGATTATGCTCTCCTCTTCATTCTTCCATCTCATCATACTGTGGGGGGACATTCAAGGTCTGACCAGTCCCTTACAGAGCCCAGGCAGCCAGAGCGAAGCCGACCAGACCGGCAGCCGACGCGCCGACCTTGAGCTGACCGACGGAGGCGGCATTGGGAGTCTCGGAGGCGGAGGGGGCGGAGCTGGACTTGGAACCCGACTTGGAGCCTGTATTTTGATTAGTGGAATGTAATGAGGGAGAGAGAAGAAAAAGAAAAGAAGGGACATACTGTTGTCAGAGTCCTTGTCAGAATCCTTGTCGTCCGAGGAGCTCTCGTCGGTGGCAGTGGCATCGGCATCCTTGGCGCTGGTGGCGGTGCTACCACCGGAGCCGGTAGCGCTGGCAGGGAAGAAGTGGCTGCTGTAGCAGCTGGCCTGGCAAGAAGCGTACTTGTCGGTATCCTTGGGGGTGCCGGAGCCCTGGGGACAAGCGGCGACGCAGCTGGTGGTGTCGTTGGCCTGGGCGTCGCTGGGGCAGGGGACCTTGTAGCAGGCGGCCATGCAGCAGACCTCCTTCTGGTCGCCTGGGGGGATGTTGTTAGGAATTGGTTTAAGAACAATTTTCTCCATCACGAGAGGAGCATGAGGAGGACTTACACTTGGCAGCGCACTTGGCCTCGGGGGAGAGGGTGGCGGTAGGGGCAGCGGCCTCAGAGCCCGTGGAGGATTGGGCGACGGCCACAGCGACCAGAGACGCGAGAACCAGGCTGAGCTTCATGGTGAAGTTTGAAGAGACTGGGATGTGAAGAGATTGGGGATATTATTAAGATTAGAGTAGATTAGAGGACGTAGAAGCAGATGAAAATGGAGAACTTCAAACGAGTGAAGATAAACAGAGTCAAACGACAGACGGATGGAGAGGAAGAGAGAAGAGAAAGAGAAAGAGAAAGAGAGAGAAAGAAAAAAAGCGAGAGGAAAGGAGGAGGGTTTGGTATAAATAACCATCACCAACCAGAGTGACAGCGCTGGTGGCCAACGCGGGTTAGTCGCAGCGCCTCTTCATTAGCGGGGTTTCACTTCAGGCTGGCACAAATGGGCCGATTGATTAATATCGAATTCATGAAATCTTGATTTTTCTAATGTTGAATTATCTATAAATATAATGAATCAATACTCACACAAGTAATTAAATGAATCATCATTATATCTATATATATATTTATCCATACATCAAGATACATCTTATATATGATCACAGAGGTAATGGTATAATATTGGAGATAAACAAATCTGGGGACAACAAACACCGCTAACCTGATTGGGTCTCCTATTAATATCTTTATCTTCATCTCCACCTCAAAACTCTGTGATCGGTGGATGTCCATCGTCCTTACTAGTGTGGTATGGTCTGGTATGACTCTTTTTTTTTCAACCACTGCAGGTTTCTGCTCATCCATGGTCTCACTCTGTACAACTAGGCTAGACTCAACTGGGGAGATTGGTCACTCCCTGCTTGTCCCCTCCAGCTGCAGGAATCCAATGCATTGAAGCCAACCCCAGACTTGGCTCAGACCGATTTACTTTCTACCTGGACTCGGACCATCGACCTACTCCGTACTTGTCGACGGGATACAGAGTACTATCTCAAGTTCTCTACTACTTGATCTCTCTGATAGGTCAAATCATCCTCTCCACTTGGCTTCGCTACCCGTGCCGATCTCGCTTCTCGTCCGTCTCCACCCAGACCAACCCCCAATGACTCGCCAAGTCGTGTCGCCGATCCACTCGCGGAGAAATCCTGCCATGGCAAAACCCTGGCAACGGGAGGGGAAATCGCAGTATCTAGGATCAACCACAACGCTCGAGGAGATCGTCGTCTAGCCCCAACATGTCACTGTCACAACAGTCGCAGCAGGCTAACCCCCCCTTGCGATTTGCCGACGTGAGTCCTGACTGAGTCCTGCTCCATCGCCCGTCTCCCCAACGTGACTAAGAGATGACCCGAGGTGGCCGTCACCTTCACGGCAGACCAATTTCACGGCATCTACCGCGGCAAGGGATACCATGAGCCCGACTTTGCACAGGTCTTGCAGCGCGCCCGCGAATATGACTGCGAGCGCGTCATCTTGACCACCATGACCCTCGCCGGCGCGCACGCCAATCTGAAAGTCGTCAGGGAGTTCCCCGACATGTGTACCATGACTCTCGGTGTGCACCCGTACCATGCGGGCGAAATCTACGCCGTCGACGGAAAGGCACACCTGCAGGAGCTCCGGGAGCTAGGTGTCGCCCTCCTCGCCGAGGGTCCGTCCTCGCCGCTGGTGGCCTTTGGTGAGATCGGCCTCGACTACGACTATCTCAACCGCGCCGACAAAGACACCCAGCAGCGCGCATTCCGCGACCAGCTCGACCTCGCCGTCGAGCTACGGTTGCCCCTCTTCCTCCACGCGCGCGAGTCTTGTGCCGACTTTATCGACATCATCACCCCCTACTTGCCCCGGCTGCCGCGCGGCGGGCTCGTCCACTCCTTTGCCGGGACCGCGGAGGAGATGCGTCAGCTCGTCGACCTCGGACTGGAAATCAGTGTCAACGGGGTGTGTTTCCGCACCGACGCGCAACGCGACATGGTGCGCCAGATCCCGCTCGACAAGCTCCACCTCGAGACCGACGCCCCGTGGTGTGAAGTTCTGACGACCGATGAGAAGATCGCCCCCTACCTGGCTAATGCGCGACCGCTGCCGCCCTCGCGCAAGCACAACAAGTTCCTCCCGGGCCAGATGGTGAAAACCCGGAACGAAAGCTGCACCATCGAGCGGGTGGCCCTGGTGGTCGCGGGCCTGAAGGGGGTGGCTGTGGAGGAGGTGGCCCAGGCGGCGTGGAATAACAGCGTGCGTCTATTTGGGCTGCGCGTGTAGTGGCATTGATATGACTTGTATATAGCATCTCTACATGTTGATAGACCCTAGACTAGAATTGGCAATACCCGGGCAACACGGCGACAGACACTTGAGTCGTGAAATCTGCATATATGATGAAGTCACCAAGTAGCATTACATAGGGAACACGCTTTAAATACATAACAGTAAGTAGTTCAAAGTCTACAGTTCAACAATGCTGCAGTGTGGTGACTGTATATCTACATGCAAACACCACAAACAATCACATGATACCGCGATACCGCGACGCGCCTACTGCAAATGAAGTCACCAATATTTCCAGCAACACCGTCCAAGCGCGGACAACCAGCGAGGCCGCCATGTCCGACTATGATGATTTTTTCGACGACGATGGCATGGAGGATTCGCAAAACGACCTCACCCCAGCCGACGAGGCCGGCCAATCCTCCCCGCGACCGACAAAACGCCGCCGCCTGCACCGCGGCAAGCCCACCTCCGCGAACCGCGACAGCGAGAGTCCAGATTCAGCCTCGGACTCCTTCGTAGACTACGATACAGACCCCTGCGAAGATGACATTCCCTCCCCGATCCAGTCGTCGCGCTACTTCAACGATCCCACACCCCCGCCGCGGTCCAGAGTGAAGGCTTTCGTCCCCAAGCGCAGCGTGCCTCAGGAGGATATATTCGTTACCCAGCTGACCCAGCCGCCTTCGCCTCCGGAGCTGATTCGGGGTCCGCGCTGGAAGAAACCCGATTCGAGGCCCCCGGTGACGAATACCGTCTCGGCTGTACATCGTGGGGATGGGGAGGGGAGAGCGCCTGCGCCTGTGCCCGCGCCCGCGCCCAGCGGCGCGCAGGTTGCGAATTATGGAGATGACGATGATATGGACGCCGCTATCGCTGCGTCGCTGGCGTCGTTTGAAGAGGAGAATTCCTGGGGTAGCTCGTTCGTAGCGCCCAAAGCTTCCGAGCCGGCTCGCGCCGCGCCTGCTGTGCAGAAGGCCAACGCGCAGAGCACGTCGTTCGATGACCTCTTAGATGATATCCCGGATGATGCGTTTGACTCGGATCTCGATTCGTCGCCGCCGCCACTGGTAGACCCGCAGCCTGTGGCACGGCCTGCGCGGCCGACGCCGATACAATCGGTTAACCGTCCGCTGGGTGTGCGACAGACGTCGCTCTTTGAGATGACCTCACAGAGTCGGACGGTCAGGCCACCGCCCGTTGGGGAGCAGGTGTTTACCCCTCCGGAGAAGACAGAGCCCCCGACCCAGCACAAGTTGAATCTGGATGCGCTGGACACATGGCTCTACCCGACAAATTTGGGCAAGACCAGAGACTATCAGTTCAACATCGCGCAGAAGGGCCTGTTCCACAATCTGCTGGTGGCGCTTCCAACGGGTCTGGGGAAGACGTTCATCGCGGCGACGATTATGCTGAACTGGTTCCGGTGGACCAAGGACGCGCAGATCATTTTCGTCGCCCCTACCAAACCGCTTGTCTCGCAGCAGGTCTCCGCCTGCTTTGGCATTGCCGGCATCCCGCGCTCGCAGACCACCATGTTGACAGGCGAAGCAGCGCCGGGCATCCGGGCTGAGGAGTGGAAGGCAAAGCGGGTATTTTTCATGACACCGCAAACGCTGATCAACGACCTTAAGTCGGGGATCGCCGACCCCAAGCGCATCGTCTTGCTGGTGGTTGACGAGGCGCACCGCGCGACCGGCGGGTACGCGTACGTCGAAGTGGTCAAGTTCCTCCGACGGTACAACCAGAGTTTCCGCGTCCTGGCGCTGACGGCAACGCCGGGGTCAACGGTCGAATCCGTGCAGGCTGTCGTCGACGGACTGGATATCTCGAGAGTGGAGATCCGCACCGAGAACTCGCTCGACATCCGCGAGTACGTCCACGCGAAGCACACGGATGTCGAGACGTTCAAGAACTCCGAGGAGATGGTCCTGTGTATGGACCTCCTGTCCAAGGCGCTGCAGCCGCTCGTTGATCAGCTTCGGAATCTGAACGCTTACTGGGGCCGGGACCCTATGGCGCTGACTGCGTACGGCCTGACCAAAGCCCGTCAGCAGTGGATGCTCTCCGATGCGGGCAGGAATGCACACTGGGGCCTGAAGAATAAGCTCAACGCGATTTTCACCGTCCTGGCGAGCGTGGCTCACGGCATCGATCTGCTCAAGTATCACGGCATCACGCCGTTTTACCGCCATCTGCAACACTTCCAGTCCAATACCGACGGGCAGAAGGGCGGCAAGTACCAGCGGGAGATTGTGAAGGACGAACACTTCAAGAAGCTCATGAACCACGTCCAGCCGTGGGTCAAGAACCCGGAGTTCATCGGCCACCCGAAGCTGGAGCACCTGAAACAGGTAGTGCTGAACCACTTCCTGGACGCCGGCGAAGGCGCTGAGGGCCAAAGCGGCGGCGGCGGCGGCGGTGGCAGCGACCAGTCGTCCACCCGCGTCATGATCTTCGTCCACTTCCGCGACAGCGCGGAGGAAGTAACGCGGGTGCTGAAGCGGTACGAGCCCATGATCCGACCCCACGTCTTCGTCGGCCAAAGCACAGCCAAGGGCTCCGAAGGCATGGGCCAAAAGACCCAATTGGACATCGTGCAGAAGTTCAAAAAGGGCACCTACAACACGATCGTGGCCACCTCCATCGGCGAAGAGGGCCTCGACATCGGCGAAATCGACCTCATCGTCTGCTATGACTCGTCGGCTTCGCCGATCCGCATGCTGCAGCGCATGGGCCGCACGGGTCGCAAGCGCGCAGGAAACATCCTCCTCCTCCTGATGCAGGGCAAGGAGGAAGAGTCCTACATCAAGGCCAAGGACAACTACGAGAAAATGCAGGAGATGATCGCGAGCGGCTCGCGGTTTACCTTCCACGACGATAAATCCCCGCGCATCCTCCCCGCCGGCGTGCGCCCCGTCGCCAACAAACAAACCATCGACATCCCCGACGAAAACGCCGACCAGGGCCTGCCTGAACCGAAGAGACGCGCTCGCGCGCCGAAGAAACCCCCCAAGAAATTCCACATGCCCGACAACGTCGAAACGGGGTTCACCACCGTAACGTCGTTCCTCGCAGGTGGCGATCGCCAACCCAACGATAAGAAAAAACCCACTCCCCAGAAAAAGACACCCAGAAAGACCCGCACCCGCACCCCTACCCCAGAACCAGTGACCGTCCCACCCCTCGAAGACGTCCTCCTGACAGACGCCCAACAACGAGACCTCGAACGCCGCTACTGCAACGTAGTCGGCACCAGCCCCCAGTTCATCCGCTACCCGCGCAGCGACGCCTTCCCGCGCCACCAGCTCCAGCCCCGGCCTACAAACACCGTCAAACATGGGTCGTTGACGCAGCGCATGATCGGTGCCTTGCAGAAGATGGACCGGGTGGGCGCCGACTGCGAGGATAGATATCGGGAGATCTTGGCGCGGGAGTCGAGCAGGCAGTCGGGGGAGTCGGTGCTCGATCCGCCGTCTCCTCCTCGCCGTGTTGCCAAGCGCAATCGGTCTGCTGCGCAGGCTGCGAAGAAGGATGAGGGTGAGGGTGAGGGGGAGGGTGAGGGAGATGAGTTGATATCGCCTGAGCAGTTGATGTCTTCGTTTTTTGGGCCTTGATATACATTTTTGGCGAGTTGATTCGTGGATGGGTTTGGATTGGAGTTGGAAATATATTATTGATATGGATTGGTGTTGACGCAGGCGCCGCACCGGCTAAACAGGACTGGTTTATGACGACGTGATGATTGTTTTCGGTATAGACTTGGGTAGATATGGAGTATATATAAGTTTTGAATACAAATATCTGACTCTATCATCTCACAACTGATCTAACGTAACAAAGACATGCTAAAAAACCAGTCTAGTAGGACAGTATATAAACAGCAACAGCAACACCAACCAGCAAAAAATACAAGAAACAAATAAAAAAGAAAGAAAAACAAAAAGAAAAGAAAAAACTACATCTCAGCCTCCACCTCAACATCCGCCTTCAACCCCTGCGCCCAAGAAATCACCTCCATCGCCTTCCCCGTCGGATCAGCCGCCCGAATCACGGCCGGCTGCGTCACAAACGGCATCTTCTTACCATCACCCTCACCATCATCATCTTCGTCCCTCGCGACCACCCCCGTCTGGAACCGAGTGTGCGTTTCGTTGTCTTTGTTCCACAGCGCGAAGCACGCCGCGCCAGCCGCTTCGTACGCTGCCTTGAGCTCCTCGAACCGCGCCTCCTGGTCCTTGTCTTTCTTGGCTGGCTTGAGCAGGTTGCGCAGCGGGGAGGATTCGTTGCAGTGCGGTGATAGTCTAGCCATGGCGGCTTCCCAGAGGGTGGCGCTTGCGGCACTGGGGCCGGCTTTGGAGATGGCGTAGGGGGCGACTGTTTTGCGCATGGTGTGGGCGTATGGTTCGTCTTTGGATTTCAGTTAATTTTCTTCATCTTTCGTGGAAAGGATATGGATCGCGAAGGCTAAGGTAAATGGAAAGAAAAGAGAGAAGAAAGGGAAAAACTCACCCTCCAGACGTATCTTCTCCCACGCGAATCCCCTCCCTTCAAGAATCGTCCCCTTTCCCAGCGCCCACGGATTCTGCACCACATTCAAGAAGACGTCTCTCGCCAGCACGACCGTCGCCAGCGCCTGGGGCAGCTTCTCCGCCGACCCCGGCGGCAGGCTGTCCACGAGTGCCGTCCAGCCGTCGTCGGCCTGGGTGCAGTACTCGCCTAGCTCGTGGAGGAGGGCATCGCGGGCGTCGAGGGGGAAGGTCTTGTCGTCTTTGGCGTCGGGGAGGGACTCGACGGTGTGGGCGCACACCCATTTGTCGAGCTCGGTTTGGATGGTCGAGAGGTGGGCTTGGAGTTTCTTGTCGGCGGCGGAGAGTTTGGTCGTTGCGCGGGTTTTGTGGGCTTTGGATTTGGCGGCTTTGGGGGGTGTGGTGCGTTGTTTCTGGTTTTGTTAGGTGTTTTTCTATTTGTGATCTGGGTGTTGTTGGGGGAGTTACTTTGGCGCTGTCGGAGGCGCTGTCCTCGGTGGACTTGAGCTTGCGTTTGGGAGGCATGATGCTGGTTTGGATTGTGGAGGGAAGTAGTATGTTACTAAAGATACTTGTAAAGAGAGAGGAAGTGTACAGTGTTGTAGGCTGGTTGATGTTCTGGTGGATTGGATATCGAGCAGTCTGTTAGGGCTTTATATATCTGTTCTTGAGATGTCTATCTATATGTTCATGTCAACTACCAACTCCCCAATCTTTCCCTCGGATCACTGTCTACCCGTTTTTACGCTTTGTCTTTCGAATTGCATGGCAAGTGGCTTAGATCTGTCGGATAATCCGTCCTGAGAACGAGTCTCTTTGCGGCTCTTTTGGTTGTTCTTTGGAGTATTCTTACACCTTTGACTTTCTTTCTTCGATGGATCGGGCGCTGAACCTAAGCAAAGACAGAGAGCAAAGAGAGAAAGAAGAAGATGCCGAGAATCTTATGCTCCAGATGAGGATACTACTCCGTTGTCCAGGTCCTTTGTTGTTTATTTTGAGATCCCCGGTAGACTCCATCCGTTGGATCTCTTCCACCGTCAATTTCTTTCTGTGATTTCTTTCGTTTCACTGAAGTCATGGCTTAAACTGGACGATCCTGTCAATCAATCAAGTCAGATCTGTCAAAAGACGTTGCTGGAAGTACTGGGGTAAAAATAGATGCGACGCTGATATCTCTCGGACGGACCCACCTGAAACGGAGTCAACAACCAACTAACCCGAACCTCTCTAAACCAACTAACCAACTGACGACTCCCGATTCCACTGACAATCAACTGACAACTTCCACCACAATCCTCCAGTCTTTCATTCTCACTCTGAAACCATGGCCGACGCCCAATTCGACAGCGCCCTGTGAGTCTCCCTCCTCTTCCTCTTCCTATCCCCCCTCCTATCCCCCCTCCCACCCCCCCCCCACCCCCCCCCCACCCCTACCCCACACTGACACCCCCAAAGCGACCTCCTCCGACGTCTCAACCCCCGCGACACAAAACAGCACCTCAACGCCATCACCACCATCGTCCCCGATCTAGCCGAAGACCTCCTCTCCTCCGTCGACCAGCCCCTCGAGATCCGCCGCTGCCCGAAGTCCTCCCGCGACTACCTCCTTTGCGACTACAACCGCGACGGCGACAGCTACCGCTCCCCCTGGAGCAACGAGTTCGACCCCCCGCTGGACGACGGCACCGTGCCGAGTGAGCGCGTGCGCAAGCTGGAAATTGCGGCGAATGAGGCTTTCGATGTCTACCGCGAGCTGTACTATGAGGGGGGTGTGGGGAGTGTGTACTTTTGGGACTTGGATGATGGGTTTGCGGGGGTGATTCTGCTGAAGAAGGGTAAGATCTTGATGTTTCTTCTCCACCACTCTCAATGTGTCTATTTGAGTGGAAACAAAGTAAGAAATGGAATGCTAATTCTTTAGGTGTCACCCCCGGCGGTAAGAGCTCCGGCGAATGGGACAGTATCCACGTCTTCGAAGCGACCGATCGCGCCCGCATGTCCCACTACAAGTTGACCAGCACGGTCATCCTCCACCTGGCCAACGAGACCGAGGCCCTGGGCGAGATGGACCTGAGTGGGAATATGACTCGTCAGGTCGAGGTCGATCTGCCCGTTGAGTCGGATGCCAGCCATGTTGCGAACGTGGGTCGCTTGGTTGAGGATATGGAGTTGAAGATGAGGAACTTGCTGCGTATGTTTTTGATTTTGGCTGTCATTTGTTGGAACGAGATGCTGATATCGCTTACAGAGGAGGTCTATTTCGGCAAGGCTAAGGATGTGGTTGGGGAGCTGCGGAGTACGTATCCCCCGTTCCTTTCTTTTCTTTTGTTTGTGCTAACGTGTGTAGGCATCTCTTCTCTCTCCGAGTCTAGCAAGGAACGTGCAAACCATGCTGAGATGATCCGGTCGATGCACGGGTAGTCGGTTTATTTTGATTGTATGTAGATTGAGCTGGGGTTCCTGGTGATCCGCAGTTCGAGCGTGCCACTGGACTAATAATGGATTGTTCTCGATAATATGGGTATCATAATGCTGCCATTCATACTGTATCCGCTGTCCTCACCCTCCCTTTCTCTCCCCATATGGCCTTTCAAATCAGTAGTCCATCAATCCATCTCCATCTTACCCTGTCCTCCCTCTTGCCCCCCCTCCTTCCCCCCCGGACCCATCTGCTCCACAAACTCCCTCGCAGCCGCCCACAACTCCGCCTCCTTATCCTTCCCAACCGTATCCTTCCGACTATTCAACCAACTAATATCCAACGGATTGGCCGCACCAGCAGCCACCGCCGCACCCCCAGCCGCACCGCCCGCCACCCCGCCTCCATCCGACAACTCCGGCGGCAAGATGGCGGCCTCTTCCAGCGCGTAGGCCTGCCGTCGCAGCCGGACATCAATGGAGGACAGCAGCGCGAAGTACTGCGCCGTGGCTTCTTTGAAGCGCGCCTTGTGGGCGTCGAGGGAGCGGTCGGCGGCGTCGCCGGATCGTGCATTCGTGAGGGCTTGGATGGCGAGACCGGCCGAGTGGATCAATTTGGCTACATCCTGAGGGTGGTCATTTGCTTTAGTGGGGGGTTGTTTTCTTATTCTTTGCTTTTTTGGTCTGGTTTATTTGAAGCTGGGTTGGTTGCGCTTCTTGCTTCTTACCTTGTCTACCTCGTTTAATTGTCGGATGCGGTCTGCGGATGTGAAGACCTGATCGGGTTGTTTTGCGGACTTGGGGTCGGCCATTGTGTCTGTCTGTTCTGGGTTTAATCCAGCAGAGGAGGAGAGAACGATTGTCTGTCGGGAGCTCCAGATGGAGAACAGAGAGGTAGATCACGTGCTGTACCTGGGGAAGCCGCTAGGCCAGAAGCAGACTAGTGTGCAATTGATAATGACATAATCTACACTAACCCCATTCAGCCTAGTCAATATCAAACCCCAAAGCCGCAAAACTCCCCGTTTACATCAATTGCGTACATCGTTCTCCCCATCCGACCTCGCCTGTCTTTCATCTCGCTCTCATCTATCCTCCGGCCGCTGCAAGAGAGCGCGACGACCCCACCATGTCTGCGCCAGGCGGGGCCCCCAGCCCTGCTCCCCGAAGTGGTAGTCTCGGGCCCGGTGGAGGTATGCCTTCCCAGCAGTCCATGGGCGGTCCGTCCACCCCCGTCGGCGCGCCCACCCCGGGCCCTCCGCCGCCGCCCAGCGGTGCCATGTCACAGCAGAATCTGAATCAGATTGTAGGTTTTTTGTTTGTTGTGTCCTGTGCTGTATAGTTTGATGTATCTGCGTGTTTCTTTGTTGAGCTGGGATTTGTTAGAGCTTGTTATCTGCTTGATTGGTGGTGTGGTTCTGGTTTATTATGTCTAGCTTCGCAAATGTTGCGCGCAGATTACTGACTTGACTAGGTCATCGACTACCTGGCCAAAAAAGGCTACAGTCGTACGGAGGCCATGCTGCGCATGGAGTCTGCAAACCAAGAGATTGATGGCCGTCCTCTCCCCGCGCTGGGTGAAGACGCCCGACCTAAATACCGACAAGGATTCGGTGGGTTTGCTACATCTAGGCTATCTAAATGACCATGCTGACCGCGTCTCAGACCTGATCAAAGTATGGGTGGAAGATAATCTGGATCTCTACAAGGTATGGCCGAATGACGCCGTGCATCTAAACCCTCCCCACTGACGGGTACATACAGCCGGAGCTCAAAAGGGTCCTTTGGCCGCTATTCGTCTACTCCTTTCTGAACATGGTGACCTCGTTCTATCCCCAAGAGGCCAAGCACTTCTTCGAATCCAACAAGAACCTGTTTCTGCCCGAGCACTCGGAAGACGTGCGCACGCTCGAGCCGATCGGTCTGCCCGAACATGTCCAGCACAACTCCACCGCCAAGCTGTACCGCGGCAACAAGTACCGCTTGGTTCTCAGCAACCCGGCATTTTCCAACCTCATGCAGTTCCTGGAGAGCAAGCAAAAGGAGGGTGGCTCCGTCATGTCCGCCATTCTAAGCAGCTTCTGCACAATCATCACCCGGGAGCGCGCCGTCGATGACCGTTTCAGTTTCGCTGCCATGCTGGGCCAAGCCGGCGCCGGCCACACGTTCCCCACCGAAGACGAAGGCATCCCTGGTCACCACCCTGGGTCGGCCTACACGGGCGACAATCCGGCCATGGCGGGCACTCTGCCTCGACTTCGCTTGGGCAGACTCCCCATGGAACAGACGCTCGAAGGGGATGTGCGAGGTGAACTCGCCGATGAAGACGCTAAGAACCCGCCGGCGGCGGGCCAGAAGACCCTCATTCAGGAGCTCGACCACATGATCAAGAAGGAGGACGATGATGAAGCGCCGACGCGGGCAGAGATCCCCTACCCGCCGTCCACCGCTCGCGATGTAGCCATGGAGGTCCAGAAGGTCAAGGAGAACCGCGACCGGTTCCAGATCGAGGGTCGATCGGGCGGCGTCGGTCCCGGCGTCAGTGTCTGCATGTTTACTTTCCACAACACTTATGATGGGTGCGCTTCCTCCCCTCTTTGTTCGCTCTCTCCTTTAAACAAGCAAGCTAACCCCCCTCAGAATCAACTGTATAGATTTCTCCGACGATAATATGCTCGTCGCAGCTGGCATGCAAGAGTCATATATCCGCGTTTGGAGCATGGACGGAAAGAAGATCCCAACGACATACGAAAACCTAGACGACGGCTCCGCGTCGAACTCCCGCCGCCTCATCGGCCACTCGGGCCCGGTCTACGCCGTGGCATTCGCGCCCTCCATCACACGCACGGAGAACGCGATCGCGCCGACCAACACGCGCTGGTTGCTCTCATCCTCATCCGACAAAACAATCCGACTATGGTCTCTCGACCTCTGGCAATGCATGGTCGTCTACAAGGGCCACGACCAACCAGTCTGGGACCTGCAGTGGGGGCCCTACGGGCACTACTTCGCGTCCGGCGGACACGACCGCACAGCGCGCCTCTGGGTAACAGACCACATCCGCCAGCAGCGCATCTTCGTCGGCCACGACCAAGACGTCGACTGCGTGGCCTTCCACCCCAACTCGGCATACGTCTTCACCGGCAGCTCCGACCACACCGTGCGCATGTGGGCCGTCACAACGGGCAACGCAGTCCGCATGTTCACCGGCCACACGGGCAACATCACCGCGCTGGCCTGCAGCCGCAACGGCAAGCTGCTCGCCTCCGCCGACGACCACGGTTCCATCTTCGTGTGGGACCTCGCCCCCGGCCGTCTCGTCAAGCGCATGCGCGGCCACGGCAAGGGCGGCATCTGGTCGCTGAGCTGGAGCGTCGAGTCCACCGTGCTCGTGTCCGGCGGCGCTGACTCCACCGTGCGCGTGTGGGACGTCACAGGCCCGACGCCCGACGCGGGCCAGGGCCGCGTCGTCGGCGAGACAGGCGGCTCAGGTACCAAGGTCGACGGCGGCGCCGCGCCGTCTGTTGGTGCCGCGCAGTCGTCGGGCGCTGTGGGCCCTGGGATGGGCAAGAAGAAGGGCAAGGATGTCGTCGTCACGCCGGATCAGATCAGTGCTTTTCCGACGAAGAAGAGCCCCGTTTATAAGGTCAAGTTTACTAATATGAATTTGATCATTGCGGGGGGTGCTTATTTGCCGTGAGGCATATCCCAGTATTCTCCGACTTCTTCTCCTTCTCTTCCGTCTCCTCCCCTCCTTCCTCCTATCTTTTGATATGAGATACCGTCTCACATTCAAGCAAAGACAAATCGAAACAAAAAAGAAAAAAACAAACAAACATGTATTTCACAATACTAACAACTGTCTAGCTAGATAGACAGATACAGGCGTCGGGGCAGGCTATCAGGCTAGGTTAGCCAGGACGGGTGTTTCTCTTTTCATCTTTTCATTTCTTATCTTCTGACTTATTTTGGACTGGCTAGTATAATCCCAAACGCACATGCACAACTTCTTTCATTTTTTTACATCTATCTCTGATCCGTATATATATAACCTGTATACTACGTAACAACTAAGCCTTCTTCAACGACCCCGTCCGGTCCCCCTTTTGCGCAGCCAGCACGCCGGCCCCAGCCCCAGTCCCCGACCCAACTCCAGCTCCCGATCCAGACCCGGACCGCATCGCAGCGGAAGCTTGCATATCGGCCACCTTGGGCGGTAGCACCAAGGCGCTGCGGTCATTGCGCTTGTAAAAGTCGACGAGGATCTGGGCTGTTTTGCTGGGTTGGTCTTCTTGGATGAAGTGTCCTGCTTCGGGGAAGACTTGGAGTTGGTATTTTCCTGTGGCGTCTCGTTAGTACGTCTGACTGGAGGATTAAAAAAAAGCTGAAATTGAAAGCCAAGGGGGAAAAAGGTTATAAGTGTGAAAAAAAAAAAAAAAAAAAAAGAAAGACAAACCCTGCATCTGACCAATCATCAACTCCTTATCCAACCGGTCCGTCCCAGCCAGCAAGAGCAACTTGCCTCCTCGCGCTTCGAGAAACTTGCGACTGAGGCCCACGAACCAGTCTTCCCAGAAGGGCTTGGTGGCTGCTAGGTTGGTGCGCCAGACCCAGGGCTTTTGCGGGTCGGCGGGGGAGGACTCCTCGTCGAGGAGGGAGGGCACGGAGACGCGCGCGGAGGTCTTGTTGCGGATTGTGCGGGAGCGGGTGCTGATTTGAGTTGTGATCAGTGGGTGATATGGATAGAGGAGGGGTATGGAGTGTGTGTATTTCGTACTGCCATTCTATGCCTGACGCGACGGATGGGAAACGCGAGGGGCGCGTTGAGAGGTACTGTTCCATGCTTTGAAGGGCGTCTAATGCGGAGCCTGTTTTAACCGTTAGTGTGCTCTGGTCATGTCGTATAGACCAGTACTCGCTGTAGAGTGATGCATACCCTCAACAACATCCAGCACCGCATACGCCAGCAACTTGGTCCCAAGCTCGCCGCCCCGCGCAACGTCCGTGATGACCGCGCCCCCCAGACTGTGGCCCACGAGGACCATATCCGGCGACTTATCGTCCCAGTGCATGCGCGCGTGTGTCTCGCGAATGACGAACACGAGATCGCGGGAGAGAGTCTCCAGACGGAGATCCATGTTGTCGCCTTCCGCTTGCTCTTCACCATCCCCGCGGGTGCGTGTTGTTTGGCCGTGTGCGCGGGCGTCGACGGAGAGGATGCCGGCGTTGGGGAGGATGTGACGGATCTCATCGGCACAAGTCGCGAAGGAGAGTCCCGACGAGCCGGCTCCGTGGTGCATGACGAAGAGGGGCGCAGAGGCGGCGGAGGGCGGCGTTAAATAGACATGGTGGGTGATGTGGGTGGCGGGGTTTGGGAGGAAGAGCTCTTGGGTGAAGAAGTCGGTCCAGGGGAGGGTGGATTGGGTCGTTCTATACCAATCAACATGGTGTTTTTAATTAGACAGAGCTAAAGGGAAATAAGCAGACCTGTCTGGCCGGGAAAAGAGCTGGCGGCTGGGGGAGGGGACCACGGTGTTGGAGGACGAGACGGACGAGGACTCGTGCTCCTCGTCGTCCTCCCGCGGAGGATCCATGACAGGAACGGGGGGATCCGCAGGAAGTTGAGCAAGCTTGGCTTTGGCAAAAGAACGGTGAAGGTCACTCATGAGGATGGCAGCAAGCAATAACGAATGTCAGGGCTGATCTGGCGATGTTGATATTTCCCCGAAGGCCAAAGAAGATGCGGGGATCATGTTATCTTATCAAGACAGCTTATCTAATTATACAGGTAAAATTCACTTATGCCCTGCATAACCATCGGCCTCAGGTATTCAGACTCGTGACGTCACACATCGCGGACTTCACTCTTTCCCCTCATCCAAGTCCAATGTCCTACTATCCAATTCTGTCGATATCGACCATGGATGGAGTAAAACAGAAGATTCTCAAACCTGCAGATTGGCGTCAATTTTGTTGGGCTTACTTGTTTGCAGAATGCTAAATAAGCTTCATCGATAGAGTTATTGGTTCCCCACCGATGTCCATGACCCATGACCTCATCACCACACCGACAAGGTCGTTCCACGGCGATCGTGTTGTGTATGAGACCGTGTCACCTAATCTTCTCACCATGACATCACCGCTGCTCCTCACGATCTCAATGTCGACCACCTTTTATCCCCCATCCTAGGCCCAACCACCGTTCATCGTCGCAACCACCGCATCCAATCGACATGGCGTCTCTCTGGCCGAAAAACCGCTCCCCATCGCGTGGGGGCAGTCGCAATGAGAATGGAATCGGAAATGGAAACCGCGGCAATAATGATCAGGAATCTGGACGACAATCCGTGTCTCGCGATCCCGATGAGCGCACTCGATTGTTACCGCATGGCCAACCAGGCTATCTGAGCCCGGACGATCCAGCCGTATGCTCTCGACCTTGCCCTAACTGACTATCCCAAAGCACTAACAAAGACAATACGAAAGGTCTCCCCATTGAACCTCTGGACCATCCGCGCCCTGCGGGGCATCACCGTTACCCTCTTTGCCGTGACCTTCATCTGGTGGATATTCCTACTCGTCTCACTCTTTGTGACACCGCCAGGCATGCACACCCGCGGATCAGGCTTCTTCGCCTTCGGCTTCACGACGCTCACGCTCGCGGGCCTCTCCATGAACCTCCTCCTCTTCGCCATCCCCTCCCTCCCAATGACAATCTGGGGCTCCGTCCTCGCAGGCCTCCTAACCATCGACTGGATCATCATCCTCGCCGTGCCGCGCCTCCGCGTCGAAGAAGGCTGGGTCGGCATCGCCTCCGCCATCTGGGCAATGGTGCTCGCCCTCTTCTACGTCCTGCGCACCCGCTCCGTCGCCTGGGGCAAGCGTGAGGAAGAAGAGCGCCTCACCGGCCGCGAGGAGACTCGCCGTCCGCTGCGTGAATGGGTCGCCGTCTTCGGCGAGACCGTCACCATGGCCGTCCTCGTCCTCGTCGCGCTCCTCTTCACCGCGACTCTCATCCTGCGCGCCCGTGACGCCTCTCTCGCACCTCCCGGAAAACGCTACTACGTCAACGGCGATACCTACCAGGTCCACCTCGCCTGCGTCGGCCCTCCCCCACCCTCGACCAACGCAAACGACACCCTCCCCACCGTCCTCCTCGAAGCAGGCGAAGGCCCCGCCGAAGACTCCCTGCAGCCCTTCCTAGACGACATGCGCCAAGCGGGCCACATCGCCCGCTACTGCTACTGGGACCGGCCGGGCCTAGGATGGTCCGAGAACGCCCCGTCCCCCTACAGCGCAGGCATGACAGCCGACGCGCTCTCCGAGGCCCTCGCCCTCGCATACAACACCGACAAGGACGCCGACCCCCGCGCCGAGGGCCCCTGGGTGCTCGTCTCCGCGGGCGTGGGCAGCATCTACAGCCGCATCTTCGCCAGCCGCCACCTCCTCCAGGTGCAGGGTCTGCTGCTCATCGACCCGCTCCACGAGGAGTACCTATCCAGCCGCATCGGCGCCCCAGGCCGCGGCTTCCTCCTCTGGCTGCGGGGGATCCTGTCCCCGCTAGGTGTCGACAGGCTCGCCGGGGCGATCTTCAAGGGCCGCACGCGCGAGGACCGCGTCTTCGGCCGCTCTGCGTACCAGGGTGGTAGGGCGATCCGGGCGAAACTGCAGGAGAACCTCGTGGCGCGGTCGCTGACGGCGTCGGAGATTCAGACGGCAAGGCATGTCCAGATGGCGGATACGCCGCTTGTGGTGGTTAGTTCGGGCGTGGAGGTCGATCGGAGTGAGCGCTGGGGCAGGGCGCAGGAGGAGTTGACGCGTGTGACGAGCAATTTGAAGCATTGGGATACGGTTGAGGGGGCACCGCATGAGGTGTGGCGTGATGTGAAGGGACGGCAGGTTTTGGGGGAGAGGTTGCGGGCGTTGGTGAGGGGTGGCGGGGAAGATGCTTGATTGAATTTCTTACTGGGTTGATGGTGATTGATGAGTGTTATGAGAACAGCTGTAGTGGGCTGTGTTGTCGGAGCATGGAGAGAGAGATAGGTTTGTATATTTGCGTTATGTCTTGATTTGTGAAAGGCCAGATTGAGATACGCGAGAACGTGAACTGAACATGTTGTCTGTACATTACCCAATGAAGAGTAGAGTATATGCCATCCATTCCAAAATGTCAAATGTTGGTACCTAGGGTTCGATGCATTCATTATCCATAGTATATCCTATCCCAATTGAAGATCCACTGAGGCAATGTCCGCTCTTTATGATAGATCAACCAGTTCCATGTACACTAGCCTATCCATTGATCCTAGGTGGAAACGCCCATCGTAACCGTCGTCATCCAGCCAACCATTCCATTAATCTGCGAGCTCGATTCGAGTGGGCGTTAGGGGTGAAATAGAAAAATCGAGAGAAACCGGGTCGAGTCGAATAATTACCGAGTCGGGGCATAGACACATTTCCCTCGCCGTCTTCTTTGTCTCCCTTAACTACACTTTCCATCCCCGCCCACGACCCGACATCGGATAAACGGCGAGGCGATGCACCAGTCAAAAATCATTCTAGACTAGCTCCCTTGAACCGCTTAGCAAGTTGTTCACTGTCCGACCGGGGAGATGATGCCCGGGCAGTGGCCAGGCGGCGTTTGCCCGGTGGGACCACTAGGGAGGGAGATGCGTCCCAGCGGCGCTTGGGGGGGCGCTCACCACTTTCCTGAAGAATTGTCACCAGCGTCGCCCATCCGGGGGTGTTGATCAGCTGCATTCCATCCACCGGCCGCTTCGACGTTGCCACGCGGGCCAGCAACGCTTCCTCGTCCTGGAACATGTCAGTTGCCTTTCAACATCGGTGGGGACACGTAATTAACATCAAACGGGGGAGGTCTACCTTGTTGAATGTCGATAGGGAGTGCAGGAAGCAAAGAAGGTGAAAGTCGGACACCGCGCGAATCGCTTGATCCGGATCCCCGTGGGACACCAGCTTCTGGGCCACGTGGCGCAGCTCCTGGCTCTCGCCGATGACCTCGCGGTTTTCGATGGGGAACTTGCTGTCGGTGAAGAGGGGTGCCGTTGCCGCTCCCGTGGGGAACCCGTGTGTTAACGTTACCAGCAAAAACTCGACGGGGAAACTCGGTTTGGCGTTCTGCTGGGCGCTGACGCCGTACTCGTTGATCTTGCGGTAAAAGACCTCGGGGATATAGCGAGACCGATTTTCGGGGTCGTCCTCCTCCGACTGCACCAGCATGACCGACGGCTCGGCGGACGGTTCGACGATGTCGGCCCGCACCATCTCCACGGCGCTCACCGAGGCCTGGTAGGAGCTGACGGAAATGGCGCCGGTATCGTCGCCACTGAGAACGCACGTCACGAAGTTGGATCCAAACCGGCCCGTGCGGCTCCACTTGGTGGCTTTGGGATGCTGCGCCTGCAGCCGCGAGGCGAATGCGATCTCCAGCGACGACAGATAGTACGAATCAATGTGGCGCTTGCAGACGACGGAGCCGTCACCCTGACCGGCGTCCAGCAGGTCCGTGAAAATGACGCCAACCTTCTCGAGGCCACAGAGGCGCGCGACCTCGTCCACTTCCTTCTCGTTGGCCCACTCGTGCAGCGTGACACCATCAAGCTCGTTCATCTGCGGCGGCTCGTAGATCGCCTGCACGACGGCCTTGACGCCGAGCGGGACCTCCGTGTACTCTTCGTACGTGCCGTATAGGAAGCCCAGGCGCTGGGCCCCAGACTTCCGCCAGAAGTCCAACAGCGAGTTGATGAGGTCGGGAGAGGAGAACTCGACGTGGTCGACCATACGGAACTCCTGCGGCTGCAGACTGATGGCGCTGGGCTGACATTTGCTGCAGATGCCCTCGGGCCACTGGGGATGGCCCGACGGGCAGTCGCGTCGGACCCGATAGTACGGTTCGCTGAGCGGGGGGATGAAGGACTGCTTCAATTCGGATTTGTTGGTGGCAGCGTTGATCTTGCGCATGTACGAGTGGAAGGACAGGTGTTTGATCTTTTTCTCCGCGAGGTATTTCGGGTCGTAGGGTTCCAGCGGCATGCAATAGTCACACATTCCCTTGGGCCCGTGTTTGCACATCTTGGAGTCTAACTTTCGTGGAATCTTACCATCCTTGCTGTCTAACCGGTTGTCCAGTGGCGACTGTTGCACGACCTCCCACGGATTCTTCCCCGAGACGGCGGGGGGCTCTTTCTGTGGCACGGGGGCGCCGTCTAGGCGCCGGGACGTGTCATTGTTGACGGTGTGGCCGTTGGCGGCGCCATCCTGGGATCCTTTCTCGGTGTATCCAATGAAGAGTTTGTCGCCGTGCCTGCGTTGGAAGGAGTCAGCGAATCCCGCACCGACCGGAAACTGCGGGTCCCCGACGACCGGCTAACCTTAGACCGACTTGTTCGATGGCAACGCCATCGAGGGTATTCAGAAACCGTTCCTCGCCACCAGTACCGATCGGTCGATTGGACAAGCTGACCGATGATGGATCCACGTCCGAGGGGAGATGCTCCACGATCTACACGTGCGAAGAAGTCAGCGCGCTGTGACCTGTAGTCAAAAGACCAGTGAGGGGTTTCGTTACCTTCTCGTGGAGGGTGGGGAAAAGGTCCTTGGGGCTCACGGAGAGCCGGAACTGGCCATTTCGGCTCTCAAATCGAAGAATGATCGGGCGTTCTGTCATGATGATGGGATGCAGGTGGCGATGGAAAAGCGAGGAAGGCGACGTAAGAGGGGAAATGGAATGGGAAGATCAATCATTCAATCGTCAAAGAGGCTTCGAGGTAAATCAGTCAAACGGGACCATGGCGTTTGTGAGGAAGATAAGATAGGAGTAAGAGGATACAAAGAGAAGAAAGGTTGTTGAAAGGGAAAAATAGTAAGCTGAAGAGGGAAGAAAGAGAAGCTGAAGAAAGACCGAGAAAAGCGGAGAGCGGAGGTTTGAAAGGAGCTCCAGGCTTATCGTCATCGCGGACTGTTCGGTATGGTAATTACCATTGTTACCGTTGAAAATAAAGAGATATGACGTATTTGGTGTATTATGGTTACCGCCATACTACTCTGTATAGGTTTACACTCTGTAGAGGTAGGGGAAGACGTCAGCCTCATTCTGACTTATCCAAATTCAATGTATAGATCAAACGCGTGATCTTCATCATCACTTTGGATACGTTTTGGCTCTTATGCTGGATGATCCCGAGGCTTTTTTTCATGGTTCCTGCTGTTTTGGCCTATCTATAGACACGGCGAATGTCAGAAATTAAGACATCAATCCATGTTTGAAGTTTCTCCATAGCGCAACAAGGAAATGCAGGTGACAGACTACTAAGCAGTTCCCCTGATCTAGAAAGTATCCGAGGTTCAATAGTGGATGGATGAGTCACTGCTCACCTACTGGGACTGGAGGGAAGCTATATCAGGTGTTCACAGACTTGTGGGTATAGAGTACCCTGTACCACGGTTTTGATATTCGAACTATCAAGATAGATCTATATAGTTACTGTATCAATTTCAATTTGTATCAAGAGTATCCCTCTCCCCTATCTGTAAAAAATGAACAAGAAGTCACATTTTTACAGCACATGGAGACCAAAATTTGATTATATGCATTTATTCATTATTCAAGAGGATCTAGATGTATACCCATCATGACCACACCGGGTATTAGATATATGAGAGGTTTGACAGCGTCTTAGCATGATCAGAGAATGGTGCACTTCTTGGGCAATCCACACGGACCCCCCTCCTCACTCTTCGCCGCACGCTTCGCCTGCTGGTCTCCGCTCGGGCCATTCTTCTGCAGGGGCTGTTGTTGTTTTTGCTGGTTTTGTTGTGCTTGCGCGGGCTGGGATGATGAGGCAGCTGCAGCAGCGTTGCTATCATGTAGTCACGCGTGGTTGACACGAGCGACGTGCTCGTAGAAGGCCTTGCCTTGGCTCTCGGCGACCTCGAGCTCCAGGGGGGTAGGCTGGCGGGAACCGTCGGCGCCCTGCATGTCACGAGTTAGGTCTGGTGCTATAACCCGGGAGTTGACGGAAGGTCAGGAGAGGGAATACATACGGCAAAAGTACCGGCACCCCAAGCGCTACCGCCGTGAACCTCGTTCAGGTTGGAGAGCAGAGGGAAAACGGTCTTGTATCCAAGAGGCACGTAGATGAAGCCGTGGTGGGCGAGGGTCGACATAGCCGCCAGACAGGTCGACTCCTGACCACCGCCCTGAGTACCGGTCGAGACGAACAGACCGGCGTACTTGCCCCAGTAGCCACCAGAGGCCCAGATGCCACCGGTGCGGTCCCAGAAGGCCTTCCACTGGGCGGGGAAGTTACCGTAGCGGGTGGGGATACCGAAGAGCACGGCGTCGTAGTCCTTGACGGTGTCGACCGTGGCGATGGGGTGAGCGGCCTTTGCGGGTGCGTGCATCTTGGCCAGGACGTCCTCAGGGAGAGTCTCGGCGATCTGGTAGATGTCGGCTTTGCCGCCGGCGGCTTCGATGCCCTTCTTCTCGGCTTCGGCCAGCTGGACGATATGACCGTACATGGAGTACTGGATTGGTTGGGTAGGTTAGTTTTTTTTTTTTTTTTTTCTTTTTTTCCAGGATTGTAGCTCAGATGAGTTTGGTTGAGGGAGAAATTTACATAGATGATAGCGATCTTGGGAGCCATGGTGACGGAATTGATGGATCAAACTTGAATTGAGAGTGTGGAGGAGAGAGCCAATGCGGAGAGAAGGTGTAGAGTAGAGAAATGGATGCTACCAAATGATGAGGGGAAGTAGGGGAGTTATATAGATAGGGAGAACCCCTCCACTGGAGCTCATCGTTCCACTTCTCCATCGTTACCAAGCTGATTGTCAGCATCCTGTAATCGACGGATTGTGGGGCTTCTCCGATGCGACTCCAATCACGTCGCGTTCCTCCCACTTAGTTTATTCTGACCGATCGTTGACAAATGAAAGAGATCGGCAATATGAGCCCGTTTTTCTCTCTCTTTTGATGAACAGAGGTGATGCACTTTATTAATGATCGGGAATGGATTATGAATAACAGTCGAGATCAATTGATCCTCATTTGGAATGATTTGAATCTCTGTTCTGGTATATTCCTCATGATGGAGTTCTAAACTACTAAGCTGTTTGCAGAGATCGTGATGTCATCAGTCGATCCACCCATTGACACCACAAAATTAGAAAACCACTCTAGAGTAAATACGACCGACTGCCAGATGAAATTGTTTCCGCTTGGTACAGTGCAGAGATAACCCATTGATGATTGCAACGTCCCGAATTGTACCATGTTCATATAAACAGCAACAATAATAATAATATAAATCATAATACATGGGTCAAACTACCACGGGGTATCGAGGGACGGACAACCAAACCAATCTCCGAAAAAAAAAAAAAAAGCCCAAAAATAAAGCACAAAATAAGAGTAAGCCGACTCTGAACTATCCCCGTCCGCGCCCCCGATACCGCCCCCGCATGAAACCCCCACCACGCCCACGCTCGCTGCGCCATTCGCGTTCCCGCTCCTTCTCCTTCTCTTGCTCCTCCCGGATCAACACCCGCTCCTGTTCTCGTTCCTCCTCCGTCTTCTCCACGCGCATCGACGGCGGCGGCAGGTTATCCGACCACCGTGCGTGTGCCGACTGGCACGCCTTGCCCTCAGGGCAGAACCCGGCCAAGTAGAAGGGACATAACCGCCGACGGACGTGTCGTTTGGCGCACAGCGGGCCCAGCGGGCAGAATCCCCGGTCGTAATGTTCGCAGGGCGGCAGACGCGCCTCCTCACGCACGTGCTGGTACAGGCAGTCGTCGCCGTTGGGGCAGTAGCCGGACCGCGAGAAAGATTGGCACTCGGGCATGCGCCGCAGGTTGTATTCGTGGAGATACTCGCACTTCAGCCCCTTCTTGCAGAGCCCCTTGAGAAAATGTTTGCACACTAGCGACCCATGCGTGGTTGACGGGGCCAGCCCCGATGCCGTGGTTGTAGAGGTAGTGACGCGCGACGGCGTCGGGTGGCGGTCTGGACAGGCAGGCCCCAGTGGGCAGTGGCCTTCGCTGTAGGCCTTGCACACCGGCACGTCGCTGGCTAGTCCGAAGCCGAAGCTCTTGCGCAGGAACGGGGCGAAGGAGAGCTCGTCATAGTTGGGATCACGCGCCCGGTCGGTGGAGAGGATTTGCGCCGCCGCATGCTGCACGTCGGTCGTCATGATGGGCGTCGGAGGAAGTTATCGGGGAGATGGTGATGTGATGAGGTGGTGTTAAGCCTCTGATCACCAGGCGAGTGCGCTGTATTGAGCACAATGAAGGGAAGGATGCTTTCTGCTGATTGAATATTCTTGTTGATATCAGTACATCCGCCGGATTGAACACCCGGTTAAAAAAGGTCGCGGACGAAACGGGGAGACGTTGTCTGGAGACAGACGGAGCCAGACGAAGAAACGTGAACTTATCGACGATGTTGACGAGAATAGAAGGCGGTGGCAAACTCCCCGAACCACCCAGTTGTCTCCCCTGTTTTCACGTGACTTATTGCCTAATTCATTCTCTTGTAGTTCTACGGCAATGATCTCCATGCACCAAATATATATAATCTTTTGACTTTTGTAAATTACCACCACAACTGCTAATTCTTGAGCAAGACCTTGATAAATAATATGAGAGCCCCAGGAATTATGTAAAAGGGTCAAGATTTTGATGGATTCAGTTTTGGAGTTAACATCTAGTATACCAGCCTTCCGCTTCTAAAACTGGTTGTACACGCTGCGGCATACTCTACTAACCTATCCAATTGAACTTGCCCTATCTCCTCCCAGTCACACACAATGGGACACAAAGATATTCAACAAACAGCACAGCGTGGCTTGACTACTACTGAATACAACTACAACTTGGCTACAAAACATTTAATGCTACTTTTACGCTGTGTATAGAATCTTATAACATCTTATAGTGCGCCAGCTCTCAAGTCCCGACAGAACGTGTAAGCGACCACATACATACTATGTACTATATATGCCATCTCGCATACCATATAACAGATTGCTGAAATAGAATACAACTTGCATACTGAATTGTAGTATTAATCAGTGTAATAGAGTACAGAATTGTGTATTTTGATCAAGATAGCCTTTGCATCCGCACAGCAGTACAGGGAAAACATAGTCAACCATAACTCAAAAAACCTATACCAAGACTATCTGAGTTTGACGTTTGACGTTTGTCTAGCACTGATATTTCAATTCTATTTAGAAGATACACCCCAAGAAAGTCCAGACACGAATAGCATCAACTCGCAATATCCAGTGCCGATGATAAGCCCGCGGGAAAAGTTACAGCAGTTGCGCTGTTTATAATCAGTCATTAGTCGTGTGGACTCAACTATTGCGTGAATAGAGACAAAACTTACAGCCGTGCAGGCATCTCCAGCCACTTGAATACTCCCTAATCCTGTTCCGAGAGCCGGAATGCTGTCAGGACTGGAATGACAGTATAAGTTGGAGCCGACGTTGCGGCCGGAGCGGACACCGGTACTGGATATTGATCTCCTGGGCCTGATTCTCCTGCAATTGCTGAAGCAGGCCGACAATATCAGTTAGCTAGCCGGGCGTGGCGTAGCAGTCTTGTAGCTATCCATCATAGGTACGATTTGCTATCGGCATAGCTCGTATATTGATCAAGGAATATAGGAAGAGAAAAAAGTAAATCCACCATACACAGCTTATAGCTTCAACCAATGGCATTCTGCTAATCAGATATCTAGTCAAATAGGCAGCCAGCTTGTGGTATCAATCCGCTACCCTTTTCAGTTCAAGCGACCTCTCAATTCACCATCGTCCAAAGACTACCCACATGGCTGCTTCGAAGAGGCAATTCACCTGCCAGGCGAGTTCCTAGCATGGGATAGTAACCAAGCCAAATCGTTCACTAGTCCATGCGAGTACATCTAGTAGTCCATCGCAAAACCTTTTTCTATAATTACTTAATAAATAAAATATAAATGATCAAACAGGTTTCCTTCCGTAAGCGCAGCCTGTTGCATTTTCCGCCGGAGGGTTGCAGTATCGTACTTCCAGAATCGTTGTATGCCCTAACTACTAACTACTAAACTGACGTACTCTACCTGAGCCTTTCAAGGCTGTGAGTATAAGCCGGTAAATATACAGATATGCTTATTTGTGCGCTTATATCAGATAAGAATATGCAATTGATCTATTCATCAATCAAATTGGAGATCGTTGAAAGGTCAGATCGTCGGGGGTTTTCGATTATGGTGGGATGTTGGAAATAGGCATGGGACGTGCGGGGTGGGATGCGCCAGGTTATATTGGGTCATACTTTAGAAATATAGGATGGACGATCCCATTGTGGGTGGAAAAGGAATCTGATGGTGTCTTTGTTCATTGATGGACTGGAGATGCAACAGCCTTATTCAGCAATGGACGAATTATTTCGACACTTCCCTACTAACGATGGCGTGAGTTGTAAACAAAGGGATCTCATACCACTTGTCCATCTTTGGACAAAACACTACAGAAAGTCCATCTCACCGGTGAAGTTGGAAGTGTGCCACGAACCAGGGTGCCTGCCAGCCTGCCGTCAGCGGGATACGAGCCCTCGAACTACTGAGCAAGTGAGGGCCGGTAAAGTTCCATTCGCCGCATCGTGGCTTGGGTAATTTTGGCTATCTGTCTGCCCACGATGCCCTTCGGCGGTAGGCAACTACATCCGATAAAGATCACATGGTCTAGAACTCTGGGCCAGGAATCCCTTGCCCTGTCGCTGTCCTTACTTTCTGCGGTGTGTCTCGAGGACCAGACGGATACGTTGCCTTGGGAGTAACCCCAAGCGAGCTCAGACAACAGCCAGTCAAGGTGGCGGCGTCGAGAATCGCAGTCCGTCATGCGGGGAAAAGGAAAATCCCCTAGTCACTCGGACTAGGCGGCGCTTGCATTCCCTCCGTCCCCACATCAGCTGCCTCAAAACAGGTAGGAGCAAAAAGCAACTTCCAGGCTAGAGGCGAGTGGGAAAAAGCAAAACGACACCAAGAGAAAAGACGGGGAGAATAAATAGAGCATCGCCTCCCAACAGATCGTCCGGTCTAGGTAGAAACCAGCACTAGTCCCTGACTTTGGTTGAAGATTTTTTTCCCCTCGTCGTCTGGCCGTGTTCTCCTCTCCGCTTCTTTTGGGTGGTCAAGCCTTCCAACAACCATGGCTGTTACTGGAGGGCCACCCACGGAGCTTGGATTTGGGAGAGAAAAGGAGTGAACGATTTTGGTGCGGCCAATTACCGCCAGAGCTTTTCTCACCGAAGTCTGGCATGAACTTGAGCCAGCATGGTCCTGACCGTCGAGAGGCTGTCAGGGCATCCAATAATAGCATCTTCGTGATCTGGGGGATCCGATCTGGGGGGCAAAGTCCGTCACTGTGCGATTCGGGCCGCAACCAGCTGGTCACAATGACAAGCGATGGTTCCCTGTATCAAGAATCCGATTCAACCAGCTGGGATGCATCGGATGAGGTCCGTCCAACCGTCAATCGCTTTGTCGAGAACCTCGTAGTCATCAGGAGGCGGGGGAGTCCGACGTATCATATGAGAGTAAACTCTGCGTAGATTATGATTGACGGGACCAAGCTGCACAGTGAATTCGAGGGAGGTCATGTCATTCTGCTTTTGGGCGAGCTGGTCGGGTTGCCTTTCATTAAATCTATTGTTTATTTTATTTATTCCTTCATTTTTGGATCCACGCAGCTCTTTGTTCATGACTTGGCCCGTTGTCCAAATGATGTGTGTGGGATTGGAATCCATAGGGTGTTCTCGATGGGATTACCCCACAGTCCAATGAGAGGAATCGACAATTAAGACTGTTGACGATCGGGAATATAAATCAATGACCACCGAGGAGGAGCAAGAGCTATGACGGAGAACGGAGGGAAAGAAGAGAGAAAGAGACAAAGCTGGAGAAGGAACCCCACACGTGACAGTGAGCTGATTGGGGCAGTTGCGCTTCATCCGTTCATCTCCATCTTCATCTTGTCTTCGTCTTTTTTCTTTTACTTCGTCCTGACTTTTTCTTCTTTTTCTTTTTGTTTTTATTGACTTCGTTTCTTTCTGAATATCTATTCTTTTTTTTGTCACTTCTATCACTCAACCCTTCCCCAATAGAATCCCCATGTTCTCCGGTTCCCTCTTCCCCCACTGGCGCCGCAAGGCCGCCGAACGCTCTAGCAACAGCTCATACGAGGTCCCCTTCTTCCTCAACGCCGCTTACTACCCCAATTGGCGGATCTATCGCAAGCAACCGCCGTCATCCCTTCGGCTGGGTTTCATCTCTCACATTTTCTACGCGTTTGCCTGGTACTAAAGATACTCACATTGCATACCGATACGTATATACATCCCCAGGGGGGATCCGGTCGGGTCACTGGTTAACCAACTCCTTTTCTTCTCTCTAGGGTCAAAGAAGACGGGACGGTCTATGTATGCTGCTTCTTGGTGCATGTGAGATACAGTCAAGCTGATTCTTCCAGTTGAGCGATGAGTGGGCCGACACACAGATGCCGGTAGACGGCACACAGGGCTGCCTCCGAGCGTTTGCGCAGATGAAACAGCAGTACTCAAAGATGAAGATCATTCTCTCCGTCGGAGGTGGCGGGAAGGGGAGCGAGAACTTCGCCGGCGTGGCTCGGAGTCAATCCCGCGTCGAGACATTCGTGCGCACTGCCCGTGCCTTGGTTGATCAGTTCGGCCTCGACGGCATCGACAGTGGGTTCCCTGCTCTCCTAGGTCGAGATCCAAAATGGTGAACCATCCAAATTGACTCCATGCTTTAGTTGACTGGGAGCACCCCTCGGATCCGCAGCAGGGACTGGATTACGTCCGGCTGTTGGCGCGACTTCGGGAGGGGCTGCCAACGCCACGGTACGTATTGGCGACGTGTCTACCGGCGGGCCAGTGGGCTCTTCGCAACATCGACCTCGGCAAGGCGTCGCTGTACGTCGATCTCCTGAACATCATGACGTACGATTTCGCTGGCCCCTGGGCCAACGAGACGGGTCATCAGGCCCAGCTGTATGGCCGCTCCAGCGGTGCCATCTCGTGTCAGTCGTCCGTCAACTACGTGCTGCATCAGGGGGTCGATCCCAAGAAGCTCCTGCTGGGGGTGCCCGCGTACGGACGGTCGTTCCTGGGGAGCAGCAATATCGGGCAGCGGTACGCGGGGTGCGGCGGCGAGGATGGCGTCTTCGACTACAGCGACCTCCCGCGACCGGGAGCCAAAGAGCACCACGACGACAAGGCGGGCGCTGCCTGGTGTTCCGGGGGCGATGGTGGGTTTGTGACGTACGACACGCCGCGGACGGTGCAAGCCAAAGCCAAGTTTGTCACCAAGACGAAGCTGGGGGGGTTATTTTATTGGCATATCGGCGGAGATGCACGCGGGTCGCGAAGTTTGATTGAGACGGGATATAATTCATTGCATGATCTTTGATCTGAGAGCTCGTAACCAGACAAAAAAAAAGAAGAAGAGATCAGCGAAAGAAAAAAAAAATCCAAGATGGAAAGATCTGAGAAAGAAAGAAACAAAAAGAAAATCACGAAACAAACCAGCAGAATGAAGAAACAAAATGGGCGGCTTCTTGATTTATGACAGCAGCAATCAGAACGAAAGGATCCGGGGGCCGAGGGGGACCGTGATTGATTTAAATAACCGGCCGGTTTATCAACATACACAGTCCTATTGTTACTTTGGTTTAGTCTATTTAATTCTGTTCTGATATATCATTTATGATTTGTTACTCTTTCAGCGCTGATAAGACGATGAAAAGCAATTCGCCTGTTTGCAGAGGACGATATGTAACTCGATCAGTTCGGTACTCACTAGCCGTGTGATAAGATATTGCACCATCTGTCTGCCGCCACCGCCTGCCGCCGGGCTCACCAACAATAATACACTGTAGGATTACCGTTCCCTTCCTTGTAGAAGTACGAACGACCAAAGAAAGCTACAGAAATTTATATAAACCGGTGACGGTGAGAAGAACAGCGTATTCAAGTCCTTGACCTGGACCCAGTCAATTCACCGCCTGCAGAGTTTGAAGTCTGTCTTTGAATCATGGAAGATTGTTCATCTAGCATTGCAACTTCGAGATTCTCTTGTCCGACGCTTAGTCATGATTCACCAGCCTCCTCGCTGCAACTACTATGGGAACTTCGAGCCCAGCTTCCTGTTACTTCGCCGTCACCAGAGCATTGCAATAATATTTCGATGGCCCAATGTCACCACTTTGGCGGCGGTCCTTGACATCGCGGCGTACGATGTTCTCGCTCGCGAAAAAATCGCCCTGGCAGCTACCTCCCACCCCAGGGACTCCAATTCCTCAGCAGGAACCTGTTGACGAAGAGCTATGTCCTGACTATAATTCAATAAATTTTAACTCAGCGAAGCCTGGAGAAGTACTGGTCAAGAAATTCCAGCTACTCGTCAAAATTGGCTGGGGCTCACAGTCAACTGTATGGCTCGCCCGGGACATTTCAAAGTACCAATCCATCTCCGTAGCCACGCTTGCCTGCTTCATATTGACGACCGAGAATCTGACCATGACCAAGATTTAAATGGCAATCTGAAGAAACAGTTGCCCTGAAAATAATCACCAGTAATAATGCCGACGATGCTCGGCATGAGAAGGAGATTGAAAGCCATATCTCACAGCAGAAACCAGAGCATCGTGGCCGCGTGATACTACGGACATGCCTGAATGACTTCGAAGTGACTGGCCCGAAAGGAAAGCACATGTGCCTTGTCTACGAACCGATGAGAGAGCCTCTTTGGATTTTCCAGAGGCGTTTCGTTGATCGCATGGTGCCTTTGCCCATTGCGAAGGCATACATATACTTCCTCCTCGTTGGTCTTGATTATCTTCACTCAGAGTGCCAAGTTGTTCACACTGGTAAGTATCTGACACCGTTCTTCTGGGCCTAGGCTCGAACATAAAGACCTAACCGACCCATAAGATCTAAAGCTTGGGAATATTCTCATGAGCTTTGAGAATGACAATATTCTGACCGACTTCATTAAACGGCAACAACCGATGGAATACAAAGTTGATGCCGAGAGTGATCAGACTATCTACCGCTGCCATAATGACTTTGGTGCTCTTGACGGGAGAGAAATCAAGAATATGATCCCCAAAATAGCGGATTTCGGACTCGCAACAAGACTTGATAGCCCGTCTGCTCAAACGAGAACGGTTGGAGAGCGACTTGGTATTTATCCTATCCAACCGGATGATTACCGTGCTCCAGAAGTAATTCTTGGCTGCGGTTGGGATTTCAAAGCAGATATTTGATACCTCGGTGTGCTGGTAAGGCCCCTGTGACTTTTTCTGGGCATGAATACCAACACAATGGGTTTCTATTTCCCTTCCACCCTGTTTGAACCGCTTGCTGGGGGTTGATACTAATGTTTCTTTCTGCTCGATAAGCTGTGGAATATCCTTGGCAGCGAGGAGTTGTTCCAGCAGGTACATGACACAAATGGTCGATACTATGCAAAGTCACACCTTGCGGAAATGATTGCCCTACTCGGCCCACCCCCAAGGGCATTACTCAGGAAATCACAAGCCATATCGAAGCACAACTGGCCCCAGCCTGTTATAAATGACGTTGGAGAACTCTGCAATAATGCACAAGAATTCTTTGGTGGCCCTTTCTTTGACGCAGAAGGTAGGTTGACAACTATCGTACGTCAACATCTGGGATTCTGACTTCATTCAAGACAAGTTCTGCCACAGTGATTTGATCCCATCTCGAAGCTTGGAAGATACAATTCCATGCCAAGTGAAAGATCAGGACGTGTTTCTGTCTTTCGTTCGGCAAATGCTTACATGGTCCCCGCATGAGAGGAAAACCGCTCGCGGACTGATGGACCATCCGTTTCTAAAACTTGGAGGTTGACCAATAGCATAGTTGCTTCAGGAACTGAAGCAAATTCTGCAGAGCCTCCACCCAGACTAGCTTTGTGGTATCTAGGCTGTCGATCAAAACGGGCTACCGAGTATACGTTGGGCGTTTACAGTACTCAAGAGGCCCCTTGCCCAGTCGCAATTCATTGTGTCCGTGGGAGTCTGGTCTTTTAAACCCCAACCTGTTGCTCGTTCGTATAAAACCCGTTATTCGCACGATCTCTCTTCGCCGTCCCCAAAACTAACAACCTACACTATATCGCAATAGCCATATCTTTCTATCGACATCATTGGGCAGGGCCGGAGCCTTCGGGGGCCTCAGGGTCACGCGGAACTTTGACTCGGCCATACGTGGCCTTCGAAAAGACCACCGTTCCATCCGGGTACACATGCGCAGACGTAACACGCGAATCTCCTTTCGTCAATGTTACGGAACCGTGGAGAGGATCATTATTCTTCAAGGTCGGATGGAGGTCACCTCCAGCCCGCTGTTAGTCACTAGTCACTGGTCAATTGAGAAGCTCTAGGGAGCGGTCATATATATTGCACAGTTTCCGAATCCACTTTGTCAAGTAGCTGGGGAACAAAGTCCACGGCGGTTTCGGCATAAAAAAAATGCTTGACCCACGCGACATCCTGAGTTGTCCCTCTATTACTCCAGGAGAGGGATTTCAATTTCTGGGCTGCCGTCGAAAATGCGCGAGACATGTTGTCGCTGGCGGAAGGAGATAGGGTTTAGGAGCAACTTGGGCAAAGAATCGTCGGATTGTTGGGGAGAGAAGCACGAGCATGAGATTTGTTACAACGAGGACAGACATGAATAGCGAAAGTGCGGGTATTCATGTTCTCCCAGCATTACCCCGTGCGAAGGGTTATCTCTGTGGTGGTCTCATGGCCACCTTCTAAGCACTTTAGTGGGGTCGGGTCGGAAGGGGGGTGTTTCTAGGAGCTCTTACAGTGCATCCTCCAGTTGAAAGCGAGCTAGCTAGCTGGGTTTCCAAAACACCAACGCGCAGAGAACTAGACTCTAGGATTGGTACCGGGGCGTGCCGCGGTCTCTTTAGCCATGACTTGCTACATCCGGGGTTTCACTTAGCGCCTCGATACGCAAAGCACTGACGCGATGCGTCCCGGAAGTTATCATCACCAGTAGATTCTACGCGAGTACAGTCTGAAGGTGGCGGACGACCCCCGTGTTTACACTTCGCGACTCCGTGCGACTGCTATACTCACGCACTATCCTTGTTCGGATTGTAGCCTTTTCAACCCTTAGTATGATCCCAACTCTTAGGTATACAGTTCAGCAACTTACTGTGTTCTCATAATTCATCGTTGGCGGAGAAAATCTTGAACGGCAACAACCAATCCCTTGGGGGATAGAGCAGAGCATACGAGACATTTCAGTATGGTCAACTCGATCGCGTTTCTTTATCTGCTTGATACTGATTGAGCAGTCGTGTAGCATTGCCCATCCTAGCTTCTTACCTTACCTTATCTAGTGGGTACTCAACTTCTTAAAGTACCTATTTAGGGCCTTGTTGTACCTCTGGGATGTACATAGACACTACTAGCTAGCAAACTAACCACAGTAGCAATAACGCTAAACAAGGATTTGATAGCATCATTTTGGCAAATCATGGCTGTTTGCTTACCTTGGTCAATAGACTGGGCAACTAGTTACCTGTACACTTCTACTACTATCTACCATCTACCATATTCTAGTTGATCATTCAGTCAACAGAAGAGAGAATAGAGAGAAACATAAACACAACCATCAAGCATTTATGTCATTACATTATGTCGATCTCGCGTAACTACATTTGCTCGTTGCCCTTTCTTCATACATGAATAAAGGGGGAAAAGGCCCCTATCAATACAGAAGCGGGCCAACGAAAGTAGACAGTTCCGTAGGCCTCATTAGACCTAGGGCAGGGAATCGAAGAAAAAAAAAGAGGAAGAAAGACATGGAAAAACAAAGAGAATAAATGAATCAAAAACAAAACAGGATATGATATCAACGGTATGATTTACTCAATCAAGCAGAATCAACGTGGGAAAAAGATGGAAAAAGAAGAAAGGAAGAAGAAACCAGATTAATCGGATCCCTTCAGAATCTCCTCCACATTCAAATCCACCTGCAACTTATTCGCCGCCAGCGCAGCCGCAAAATAAGGCAGATCCTGACCGTTGTAGGTGGTCGAGTTGCCCGTGATGTCGACAGGGATGATATAGTCCTTGTACTTGGAGAGCAGCTTGGTGACCTCCACCAGTTTCGTGTTGGCGGACATTTCGAGGTGGTTGTCGCCGGGTTTGAGGACGAGATCGTTGAGGAAGGATTGGCCGATGGGTTTGCCGTCGACGGAGAGGTCGAGGGTCACGTTGCCCTTTTCATAATGATTAGTATTGAAGCTTTTGTTGTCGTTGTTTGGAAAAGGAAAGTTGGAGTTGGGCATACCATGGTGATTGTCATGACGGATGGGTTGGGGATAAAGACCTCGCCCTTGAGGTTGGCGCCGTTGGGGCCCTTGGCGAGGTGCATCTTGCTGAGCTTGAAGCCCTCGAGCTTGTTCAGACCTGGTCAAATAGTCAGTCATGTTGAGAGACAGTGACATCCTGATAATATAGGACCCACCCTTCATCGTGACGGTCTTGTTGTAAGTCACATCGATAGTCGGCAGAGCCCCCTGCTTCAGGTCGGGCACGCCATACACATTCAGCTTCACCTCTTTCTCGAGCATCACCGCCTTGGAGAAGTCCGCGAAGGCATCCGCGTTGGACAGGTCCAAGCGCTGATCGATGTCCATCTTCGTGCCATCATTGGCCTTGATCTCCGGCACGCGCACCGTCGCGAACGCTTTGGACCCGAGCAGCGACACCGCCGCCTCGAAGGCGAAGATAGTCGGATGGAAGATGCTGTCTGTCCCGATCACCTGGGTCTGTTTCAGGGTGAAGGCGTCCGTCGCAGGCTCAGTGATGGCCATCGAGGTGATCTTCAGCGTGGACTCGTTGATATCATCCTGCGCGATGTTCGGATAGCCGACGTACACACTGCCTCAGACAAAGCATTGTTAGCTTCTATCCAGCCTCGCAATCCAATTGAACCAGAGGAATCATACACAGGAAGAGCGATCACCAAGACGACCGCGCAGAACACGATAACGTGGACCCACCACCAGCGCTTAAAGTGAGCGGCCACGCGCGACCCAAGCGAGGGCCTCGCCGAGACAGCGTCCACGCCCACCGCAGAGACCCCAGCTTTAGACATGTTGCGATCGATGGGAGTGGTGAAGGGTGAGGTCGGCTGGGACTGGATTCAAATCAACTGCGAGGGTCAGCGTGACGTAACACAGTAGAGAACTTTGTTACTCAAGCGACCAATATGAGGACGAGAAACAAAAGCCACCAGAACGGGGGGAGGAGAGCGGGGGTTGCTGGGCAGTTGCTGGGCATTGGAGAGACGAACCGAGACTTGGGGGAGAAGAGATTGATTTCAGCTCTGAATACCCTGTCTGGAAAGGGTTAGTGACAATGTTTTTGATGACTGACAATGCCCACTGGAGATTAATGGTAAGAGAGAGCGCTGACCTCTGAGGGAGGGTTCTGCGAAACGGTTGAATGAGAGTGACCGCGAAATGAGGAAACTATCTAGCTATAAGAGAAACGAACGAAACGATAGAATCCCAAGTTGACCGAAAGCAACAGACCGTCCACGCCCACTCAGACAGGATCCAAAGCAAAGAGAACCGGAAATGGGACCCGCCAGACCATTGCAGGTCCCCAGGCCAATATATCTACTCCGGACAATCTTAAAAGAGGGCCAGACTGCCCATCACATGTCTCCACCAGACGGTTGAAAGTGGTTTAGCTACTCAACTCCAGCACCGCGGACCTTCTGTTAGTGTACGGGACTCGTGCAGAAGACACCTTCTACGCTGGCCGGGGTCGGGAGCTAGCTACACCGGAAGGCCCAAGGGCCTCCAAAAAGGGGGCGAGGAAGGGACATTACTGAGTTAGTGTCATGGGCCATCTGTCAATCTCTGCAGACCTCGGCGGAGGATCACCATTTCCCGCGACATGGTTCTGAACCGGTTGATATCTGTTTCAAACAAACGAACCCTCGAGATATTTTCGGAACTTGTTGGAACATGGGGATGATAAACCGAGGCAGGTGCCGCCTGTCAGACCGAAAAAGAAAAAGAAAACAAAAAAAGTCAAAAGAGAGAGCTACGATGCATGTCAAGGAAGGTCAGATGGCAAAACGCCCAGTGTCGGCGTCGAGAGCGATTGGTGGACCTGGGTAGAACTTTTTCTCTCTTCCCTGTACTCTTACACCGGGGAGGCGATGCAACCCAACCTAGGGCGGGGGTGGGGGGGGCATGCCTCGCCTATTTCCCCAAATTTCCCCATGGGCGATCGGAGACTTGGCGGGAACCAGGATCTGATTGGGTTCAACCTGGAGAAACTGAGACTAGCAAGCATCCAGATATCCCGAATTGGACTGGCGGGGCCAAGCTCAGCAGGCTCCCCCGGACACGAGAGGCGAATACGGAGAGACGGTGGCTGATTATGGCCCTGCTCATTGGTGTCACCTCCTACGCAGGGAAATTGTGACTGTTAATTTGAACTTGGCCCATGGTCAGCGTTGGTGTCTGACTGTCTTGGCCCCCCCCCGTCCAGGCGAAGGCACCAATAGGTTTGATGGCCCCCCCGCCAATTTTTACTCCGGGTTCTTTTGGCTCTCATTGTTTCGACCCCTGTTAGCGAGGGAGTCGGTCCTCATGTCATTTGTGGATGGTCCGAGATCGATCGACACGAGCAAATCAAACTGGGGGGGGAGGGGAGATGGGGGTGAGACAAAACATGTGGAAAGCTGACAGAGTCTCAATAATCCCGGGGAATGGAGAAGGAAGAAGGAATGGAGGAATTGGAGGAAATGGAAGGATTGACGAGAAGGGAAAGAGATTCATTTGGGCTTGGCGGAGGTCAGGTGGGCGCACGGGATCGGTCACTGTCACGGGACTGTCTGACATTGATTGTGAGTCTTCTCAGCGCTTTTGACATGCATGATCACTCCAGGCTTTGGTCTCGCAAGGTGTTCGACAAAGAATGCCCTCCATTCTCCACGTCGATCTGATCCACTACTGGAACGGGGAGTGATCCTCTCTGCCCTGTCGATCACCACCATCACACTTGACGGCGTCACAGCAGTTACTGTTCGACAATACTACCCCGCTACAACTACTCCAGAGATATCCCTATACGGTAAATAGCAAACTATCAATCAATTGCTGAAAGACATGCGACTATATATGATCATGAGTATCATCAGGTGTGATCTCTCCAACACAAATCAAGGAGCAAAGAAAGCGAATGATTCACAAGAAAAAAAAAATGTGGAAGAAAGAGGTAGAAGTCAAGAAAGGTTCAAGAAAAAATGAATCAACGAAGGAGAATGAGATAGATCAAGGAAAAAAAAGGCAAAGAAAGATCACACAGTGATTAGAAATTATGGGGTATCCAAGAAACGAAGTATGGTGCCCACATAGAGCCGGTGGAAAAAGCAATCATGAGATGCAAGTTCCGCTCAATCAACAAGAAAACTTGCAGACCCAACAGAGAAGAGAAAGATGAAGCAATGGGAGATAAGGAGGGAAAGAATGAAAATGCCAGAGTCATGACTCGGGATCTGGTAAGACGGGTAGATTTGGTAAATGTGACAGAAAAAGGAGAAGGAAAAGAAGAAGAAGAAGAAGAAGGAAAGAAAGAAGAAAAAAATAACGATGGAGAGATCAGGCTTCCGCTGCGGTCGACTTCTTGCGTTGAAACAGACTGCGGGTGCGAGACTTGTTGCGCAGCTGTTGTTTCTTTTCCGGCGTGCCGTTCGCTCGGCCGCGGCCGCGCGACGATGACGCGTTCGCTTCCTCGTCGGACATGTATTTGTCCTTGTAAATCCTAGAAAAGGCATCAGGTCAGTACAGGACGAAACCAATAAGACAAAGTACCACATACCAGCTATTTCCAACCATGCTAAGTCCCTTGGCCTCCGCCGCCCGGTAGAGGCGCGCGGCTTTCTTCAGGTCCTTCTTGCAGCCCACCCCCTCGGCGTAGCAGTAGCCCGCCTCCGCCAGCGCGTCGCCATCGCCCCACTGGCCGGCGATCTCGAAGCAGCGGAGCGCAAGCACCTTGTCTTGCTCAATGCCCCACCCGTTCAGGTGGCTCACCCCCAGCTCGTAGACGCTCAGGGCGAACTGGGCTCGGTACGTCTTCTGCAGCTCGCGCGTCTTGGCGGGGACCGACGTGTTGGACTCATCCATCAACTCCGGTCCAACCGAGCCCACCGCCTTGCGCAGCCACTGCACCCCCTCGCGCTGGTTGGGGCGCATACCCCACCCGTGTCGGCAGGCGAGCGCATAGAGCAGCATCCCGGTCGGGTGGTTCTGCTTGGCGGCGATGCGCAGGTGGTAGGTGGATTCCTTCAGCGAGCCCTTTTCGTGGCATTCAATTCCCTTGGACACGTGGTCGTCAGCCGTGACGACCGCCGACGTGGTCGCCGTGGACCGGGCAGTCTGGGGGCGCACAGTCGACGCGGAGTCCGCCGAGGACGTCGCATCGGTCCGGTCCTCGGGAATCGAGGTCTCCGCCGCGGACGGCCCGCCGGGCGTCGACTGGGCGGGCGTCTCCGGCGAGGGCGGCGCGCAAGCAGAGGGTGAGACAGTGGGCTCCGGCGTCACCAGGCGGCGCTCGTGCGACGCGGGTTCGTTGAGCGAGCGGGCCTTGAGCGACGAGGTCGACTGCCGCGACGGCGGGGGCGACGGGGAGCGCGCCGAGCGGGGCCGTCCCGTGGGACTCAGCAACTGCTCTGTGCCCTCAAACAGCGGTTCCTTCCACTCGAAGTGCGGCGTCTGCAGTCCCGAGAAGACGACCGAATCCCGGGACATCATGCGGCCGCGCGGGAGCGAATACTTGGCGTAGATGTAGGAGGCCGAGGTGCCCGACAGCGGCTCCTCGCCGGGGCGCTGGGACCGGTCCGAGGTGGGCACGACGATCGGGGTGGGTTTGTGGTCGCGGTGCATCGATGTGCGGGCATGGGGGGTGGCCGGCGATTCGGGGCCCCCCATCTGGGGAGCGGAGAGGCTGGTGCTGGACCGGCTAAGGGGACGCGAGAAGTTGAAGGATGGGCGGGTGAGGTGATTGCCGTTGTTGGAGGTCTCCGAGTTGATGGACGGGGAGCGCGGGCGCGACGACCGGTTCATCGAGGACATGGGTGATTGGGGAATCGACATGGCGCTGCCGGAGGAGAGCTTGCGGGGTTTGGAGAAGGTCGAGCCCGCGTTCGAGCTGCTGTAGTCGTCGTCGGAGCTCTCGGGCTGCGTGCCCCGCGAGAAGGGCGAGGTCGGCGGGGCCAAGTTGTGGCGCGCAACGTTGAGTCGCGAGGCGGAATCCGACGAGGAGGTGCGGGGTGGGCCGGTCAACGAGACGCCCGGGGGCGCGGGGGCGTAGAAGCGACGGGGGGTCCCCGGGTGGTCGGAGATGGACATGTCCTCCTCCGGGGAGTCGGCGCGGAGCATGTCAAACGGATTGTGGGCGAGGTGGTAATTCCCGGATGTCACCCGGGGGGTCGCACTATCATCGCGGCGATCGCCGTGTTCACTTGCCAAGTGCGAGACTGCGCTGAGACGGGGGTGTTCAGACTGCGGGCGAAACTGCGGTTCCTCGACCTCGACGTTTGTGGTATGCGTGTGTTGGCGAGAAAGGCTGCGGGGAGCCCCTCGCGACAATTCGCCCGAGGACGGGGATCGGAAGTAACCCGGTCGCGGTTGGGAGAGCGAGCGAGCGACGCTGGCCGGTGGTAGTCGACTCAAGCGGCGGTCCCGTTGGGCGGACTCTTCCAGCTGGCGAGCCAGCAGCCGACCCTGGGCGGCAAAGGCGTCCAGGGGCGAGAGGGCCGGGGGGATCTCCCCATCGTAATGTTCGATGCGCGGCGACGGGGCGCCGCTGCGGAAGGTCTCATGAGATTGCGAGCGTTGCTCTCCCAGTTGCGGCCGGAGGTTCACGATCGCACCGGGATGGGTTCGATCAACCATGGTCGAGAAGTCTAAAATAAGAAAAAAAAAATAATATAAAATAAGATATCGAACCCTGGATGGGAAGCGGTCCAGAGAAACGGGATCACAGGTCGGTCGGACTCCACCAAATCATTTATATACGTTTCGTGTCGGAATCGAGAGAGGTGTCCGGAGGACTTTTATCAGGAGGGGGCCAATCTGACGGGGGGGGCGGATTCTCCGGTGGGTTTGGGGGTGGTCAGCCCCGGTGATACGGCCCGCTCAGGTGAAGGAAAAGGGCGGAATACGAGAAGGAATGACAGCCCGAGAGGTGAGGATGGTAGGGGAGAGGAGGGGAGAGAGAAAGAGAGAGAGAAAGAGAGGGAGGGAGGGAGAGAGGAAGAAAGAAGTCAACGGGGTACACGTGAAGAGACCAGCGTGGATAGAGCGGAGGGTCAAGGAGTGACGGGGGGAGGAGAGGGTGAGACTGGAAGGATTGGAGGATGAGAGGAACTCGGGAGAGGGATTAGACCAGGAAATCAAACTCAAGCCCAGAAGAGACGGGATGA
The DNA here is from genome assembly GCA_002850765.1 of Aspergillus taichungensis. Classification (NCBI taxonomy): domain Eukaryota; kingdom Fungi; phylum Ascomycota; class Eurotiomycetes; order Eurotiales; family Aspergillaceae; genus Aspergillus; species Aspergillus taichungensis. Next base: position 65,129 of record KZ559586.1, read on the forward strand.
ACAGGCATCGTGAAGATGTGAGACGACTAGAAGGAGGAAGAAGAGGAAGAGAGAGAGAGAGAGAGAAAGACAAAGCGGGAACGGATGAAAGAAAGTGAGCCGTGAGAAGTGAGAAGGAAAAAAGCGCCCACGGTGGTTGTTGTTGTTACGCCCTGACGATCCCTCCTCTCCAACGAGGGTCCGTCTCCACGGGGTGTATTAATGGATTACCATCTTGTATTCTCTCGCCTATTCTGATTCTGCTGATTCTATTTTATTTTATTTTATTCTATCTTGTAAAGTCGATCATTTAGTATCGACCGAATCATTCTATTGACACTATCTTACTATATTCTCAGAGAGTCAAGCAGAATACCTGACAGATGTTGAGCGGGGTGCAGCAGCAGCAGCAGCAGCCACTGCAAGGGACGGGCCGTTTCAGGGGAAGAGAGACATCGTTTGATTGGTATGGATTACCGTATTTCAATACCTCCATCCTCTCTACCAGAGTATACCTCCCATCTCCAAAGTGTCCAATTCTCCGATTTATTGATTGCCTCAAACTCAGTCCCTGCGATCAATTCCAGAACCGGCAGAGAACGACGCCTGGTGGACCATCCGCATGATATCTGTCCCGAAATAGATCATTCATCGGGGGGAGGAATGTTGTAGGCTGACGGGGGGAGAATTCTAGAAAGAGGAATGGAATCTTGGCCCTGGTGAGACCCATGGTTGAAGAACGTCGGGAGTGGAGTCCTCTCCGGTCTATATATACTCTGCCATTTGATCCATGGATCGGGGGATTGGAAATACCACATCATTTGCTTTGTTTATTATTATAGTGATCTTTATCATTAGTATGATTGAGATTATTCTTATGTTATGATGAAGATGACTATCATCTTTATTATGATTGTTTTTGCTATGTTATTTCTCTTCTTTCTTCTATCCAACAGTATCTAAGAAAATTACGATCAATACGAATCCATACCGGGTGCCCTGTAAATCGGGCATCCTGGAGGTAATTACGATTCTCTCCGCCTTTACTGAGAAGAGTTAAACCTCTTTCAACCTCTCTCCACTTTTCCTTCTCTCTCTCTCCCTCCCTCGATGGTTGAAGAATGCTCATCCATCCTATCTCTGGTAGTTGATAGGACCGGTTTCAATGGCAGGAGATCATCCCCACCTTAATATCATCACTTTACCGTGAACTGACAGGGACGTTGGAGTCGGTGTACATAGCACCATCTCCGTGACTATCTCTATCAACCACCTCCTATCGACCATCTACTCCTAGTATCGACTACTGCCCCTCGATGGTGGTAGCTCCCAAGGGGGAATCCGTTGTGGGTCAACGACACACACTAATCTAGTTTTCCCTTCTTTCTCTTCTTTCGATCTCTCCTATAGTTATCGTCCAGTGTCAAGTCCCCGTTTAAGCTTATTCCAGTTACATAGTACAGGGTACAATTTGACCGGTCCAATCGCATCGGATTCCCATCCCGCTGGATCCTTCGATCTACTCACTATCTTGATTTTGGATTCTTTTCGAACCGTTATATAGATCTATATATTCTCGCATATCTACTGTGATATCCTGTGATATACCACCAACCATCCTATTGTAAGGCTGATGTAAAAAACAATCCCTTGGCATGGCATCAATGGTGTGATTCCCCACCAGATGACACCACCCGTTTTTCTGTCCTTGGCAGGCTGATCATTATCGGACAGACTTTGAACTACAGTCATCAATCAGGTTTGATCGAGGATGCCGTATGGTCCGCAATGTCATATGTCTTTGTGATTCAGCGTTCTCGTGGAGGCTACCGTCCATATAGGTACGTAGTACAGATATGCCTTGTTTGAAATTCGGAGTCTATAGCGACAACTTTTGTTTTGTATGGTACGGTTGTACCCCGTTTATATATACTACGTAGTATGTTTCGAGATGTGACGTCGAGTCGCATATAAACCCCGCTTTCATACCTCATACCCCGGTCATCCCCAACACATGCATTATTGGAGTTGACAATCAACTATTGTGAGAATAACCTACTTGCCGCGTAACTTCCCACTACATCCAGCACCCCACCTCGCTTGTCCTTGTACCAACACATCTAGGTTCTGTTTCTGCTCTCCTGCTACGTCTGCGTTTCCTCTCCCTGTACAGTTTACTAGTATCACCGTTTGGTTTCATTGGTGGGGTTAATCAGAGGCGGTTGGGTGAGCAGTGTACTAGTCCTAAACCTCGGATAGATGCGGTCATAAATTGATTGATTTTTTTGTCCTCCTCGTTAAGTCAACGATTATGAGAAGAGTACATGCATACGCCATGATACCAAACCTTACCAATGCCGTCAAGATCCCACCCCTAAAACAAAATGATAGAAATAAAAATGATAGAGAGGAGAGACATTTCAGAGAATGAAAGAAAGATTATACCTTCTCCCAGTTCGTCTCGCTACTGCTCCCGCTGGAGCTCTCCCCCGGCGTGCGCTGTCCCGATCGCATCCCCAGCATCCAGCCCACCAATCCAGCCGGCACCCACTCGCCAATGATGCTGTAGGTCCGCGCCCCCCGTCCGACGTACATCACCGGGCTTTTGGACACCTTGCGCCCGAAGATGTCCCGCGATGCCGGCTCCAGCGCGTCCATCACGGCGTAGTGGAGACTGCGCGCCGGAGATCCCCGCACAGTGCTCGGTCCCGCCGAGGCCACGGGCCGCTGCTCGATGCTGGATAGGTACTGCGGCCCGTACAGCGACCGCTGCTGCGCGCTCCATGCCAGAACCTCGGTCCCTGTGATGTGGCCCTGCGCGTTCCGGTACGGCGCACCCAGGTCGATGTTCCCGAGCTTCAGCTCGACTACGTCGATCTTGCCGTGTTGCAGGAGACTGAGCTCTCGTCGCAGCGACGTGGCAAACCCAGACAGTGCCCGGGTTGTGGTTACTTCGGGGCTTGTGAACGGAGCCGAGAGTGACGAGGAGATAGACGGGTAGACGAGGACGATGGTGCTGTTGGTGTTGCGGACGGTGAGGAGTGGCAGGAAGAGCTGAGTGGTTAGAATGGGCGACAGCAGTCGAGCGTTGACAGTGTCGGCCCAGGAAGAAGGTGGGATCGTAGCCACGGGCCCGGTGCTGTAGTTGGGCGATGGCACGAGGAGGAGCCCGCTCAGCTGGCAGGTGTGTGGTGGCACACCGGCCACCGGACTCTGGGGTTGGGTGATCAACGAATGGATCTCGTTCAAACATGGGTGGATATCCGATGGAGAAGATGTGATCTGCATATATGAGTCAGTGACGCTTTTGTTCTCTCGGAGAGTGCGGTGCCGGCTTACCGTTGTAAGATCCAGCCAGAGGCTGCGAATGTCCCCTCGATTCTCCGCCTGGACTAGACGCTCCTCATCTGCAGACGACACGGTAACGTAGACTATGTATCCCCGACGTTCCAGATCCGAGGCGATGGCTCTGGTCATCGGCTCATGAGGCGACCCCGCAACAACTATCTGCCGTTAGACACCAATTTTCTCGATTTCTAGGCAAACCGTCTAAGTCAGGAATCATACCAACTATCTCCTTCCGAGCACCATTCCCAGCCCTGCGTGCCCTCCTTCGTCGACCGCCCAGCTTCTTGTTTCCATAGTACAGCACGCAGCTTGTTCCCACAAAAGCGAGGATGGCAGCGCTCCACGCTCGATTCCGGTGGACCCAGTCCTGCGCCCGGGTGACGAGGGAGTGTGAGGAATGCAAATCCGGAGAGCGTTTAGCTACAGGCCGCACTGAAGAAGGTAGCCATGACTGATGGGAAAGCAGATCTCGAATTGTCGTCGCGGCGTGGTCGACCTGCCGGTCGATAGAATCTGCTACTTGCGTGGAGTACCGCCTTACGTCATGGGGGATCGTGGCAAGCTACAGACAGCAACAGGTCAGATTCAGTTCTGGAAGAAGGAACTGATATCGAGGGGAATACTCACGTAGTCAAAGAAGAACTGATCGTCACTCGTCATTTTGAAAGGGGATGAAGACGGACTGAAGCTTTCGAAGACCAGGCCGATAGGTGATGCCGTGAAGAATCCACCGATGTTCGCAATGATAATGGCAAGTCACATGAGTCCCACCACCTCGGACCCACATGTGCAAGCTACATATCACGTGACACTCACATCACCACCACTTTATAGACAGGTATTGTTACGACGGTCTTCCATGAAATGAGAAAAGATGTGTCCTAGACAGGTTTAATTTTACTCAAAACTAGCAGACATACGTTAAGTCTTATGAGTTGGTTAGCAGTGGAGAACGTGCACTCGCCTTGCGGTCAATGATCTCGGTGACCTACTGGTCTAGATATGACTATGCATTGAATCATCCAAGTTGTGAGTTGTATGCAGGTCTCTCTGATTATGAGCAACAACCACCGAGAATCGAGTGTACTCTGAGTAATCTTCCTAAGAAGTATGCTATATCCTCAGGCATCAAGTGTAAATCACGTGACACATGTTCCTGGCAGGTTCCGTGGATTATCAATACAATTTCCTCGTCCTTCAACTCCCCAAGTGCCACCCTGTTCCATGACGCGGCTTCATTTGGGCTGTCTGCCTGGACTGCGGTAAATGAATTTACCGAGAACCGTCGGAAGCATAGAGTGCTCGCTCTGATGATGGACACTGCTTTCTGCTAGGCTGGAGATCACCTGGCGGAAGCGTCCCACTACATTCTTTACTACCTGCTAGTACTATACTACGGTCCCTCAAATTCTAATCTACGATTTTGATTTTCTGCATACCATATCTCTTTCGTGCCTACTCTTTTTGGCCGTTGAAATCGTTTTTTGTCTTGTATAGCCCTTCAAAATGCGTGAAATAGACCCCCTGGTTCTCGAATACCAGCATGACAAGCATCGGCCCAGAGAATCTGAGGCGTTGATGGTCCTCCGAAAGGTCGCCTCCCTGGTCAAGCCAATCATGCGCCGAAGAGACTGGAAAGTTGGGACTCTGGCAGAATTCTATCCAAATCAGAGAAATCTTCTAGGTCTCAACATCAACGGTGGCCTGAAAATATGCCTGCGGCTGCGGTACGCTTCTGATCAACGCCAATTTCTTCCTGTCCAGGATGTGGTGGACACTATGCTGCACGAGTAGGTGGTTGACTTCTTACAAAAAACTCATTGCTGATACACATAGACTGTGCCACATTGTCCATGGGCCGCATAACCAACAGTTCCATGCTCTCTGGAACCAGTTGCGGGACGAGCACGAAGAGCTCGCCATCAAGGGCTATACTGGGGAAGGTTTCCTATCCCAAGGCAAACGTCTTGGCGGGCGCCACATGCCTGTCGATGAGGCCCGTCGACAAGCGAGAGCAGCTGCAGAACGCCGGAAGATGCTCTCTGCTGGTTCCGGGCAGCGATTGGGTGGTGCTCCGGTCCGTCGAGGTACAGACATCCGTAGGGCCATTGCCGATGCTGCGCAACGGCGCATCGAGGTGACCAACGGCTGTGCCTCTGGGGCAGAGAACAGTACTGAACTTGCAGAAGAAGCCTCTCGGAACAACTTCAGCACCAAAGCCGAAGAAGATGATGCAAACGAACGGGCGATCATGCAAGCTTACATTGACTTGATCGAGCAAGAAGAGCGGGAGCGGTATGGACCTAGCTATATACCTCCCAGCCAAGCGATTCCTGCCGGACCCCGCTCCGTGCTTTCACCGCCACCCCAGAGCGTCAATCCTCCTGCGCCGTCTGGCCTGTCTCAGCCAGGGGACCCTATCGACCTAACGACGGATGATCGACTATACGAGACACCGTGGACATGTCCTACCTGCACCCTCGAAAACCCTGCCAACTACCTCTGCTGTGACGTTTGTGCAGCTGAGCGGCCCCGACCATCCAGTTCCAGATCTGTATCTGGTCCTGCCACTACTAAACCCCGCGAGACGCAGATTAGAAAAACGAACAAGAGACCCCTTAGTCGCTCAGGGGCCCAGGAACCGTTCAGGAATCGGACCAGAGCTGTCGAGTCTCTCGCATCCTTAGAACAGAAAGCTGCCAAACGGCCTCTGGGATGGCTCTGTGACGACTGCGGCAGTTTTATGGAAACAGAGTGGTGGACGTGCTCGAACTGTGGGAAAATGAAGCGGGCGTCGTGAGATTGGCTCATTGGAGAGTTGCATGCACCTCCTGAGTTAGCCCGTAGCATAGCATGAGTAACGGATTACGAGACATGAAACTCAATAGATATAAATCCACTTGATCAAATAACAATGTGGCTCAATACTGGAGAATGTATGGAGTTCCCTATGATAACTATCGTTGATAGATTTGAGCGCTCAAAGTTATCCAGTTATGCACACGTTAAGTATACACAATATACAACCATGACTAATTATGCCCTACCCGGCCCGTCCATCATCCCGATCCCGGCGCCAAAACTTATTTTTCTTCGCTTTTTCCCTTTTTCTTTTCTCCTCTTCTTCTTAACTGTGGAAACATTCAACTTACCCCGTACCACGGCCACCAACAATAATGAAATAACGCTGTCAACCCACTGACCATCAGGTATGCTCACAACATCCATCTCTACCATATCAAAGACACAACCAACCCATGTCCAAACCAATCAATCATCTCCACCCCACCATAACCACAAAGCCACAAAGACAAGACAGGGACTGGCAGAACACAAGCCAAACCAAACCAAACGCCAAAACAAACAATGATAAAACACACTCTCGGCACCTAAATGATGAAAACGTTTCTTTAGAACCGGTATTTTTTAGGAAGAGCCGGAAAAGGTATGGCAGGGATTGCCTTTCTCACTCCATATGGGGGAGGGGGTGTCTTTTGTCGTCGGTGCTTAGAATGGTTCTTCTGAGATGGTGTCTTGAGAGTGTGTTTTATTATTATCGTTTTGTGGGTTTGGTTTGGTTTGATTCCTAGGGGAAGACCTCTTGTCTCAAGACCTTTGCTGGCTTTGGATAGTGCTACCTGTTGTATAGCTGTTGGCTACTTACTCGGGTCCTTGTCCTTGTCCTGTCCTGTCTTGTCTTTGGGTTCGGGGTTTTCTGCTTTCTTGGTGGATCATGCTGACTCGTTTTAGTATTTAGGTTTGGTGTTTTATACACTACACTGTAGATTAGCGGAGGTTACGGATGATTATCATAGAGTAATGTCTAGTTATATTGAACACATTGAACATATTTTTAATTACATCGAAGATATACATATAATTTTTTAATCTACACCCTCCTAGGTAGAAAAAAGCGTCTTGTAAACTCCAGGATATATAACTTTTGGTAGTAGCCCATGAACCAACACCTCACAACGCCAATGAATATGCTCGTACAACAAGACAGACAACAGACCTGGACCAAGTATAGACAGCAAACCCGGATCAAGTTCAGGCAATGCTGACATACTGGCGCTTCTTGCCCGTGCCCGTCGTCCGCTGTTGCTTCTCGTAGAGCTCCTCGTCAATGTAGTCCTTGGTGCTTTCCTCCTTGACCTGGTTGCTGATGTACTGCAGCGCAGACAGGTTGAAGCCCATCTCGTCTTTCTGGCGCGCGAGCACCCGACGCAGCGTCGAACGGATGCTGTCCAGCATCGGCCGCATGGTCTTGCTGGCGACGATCTGGCGGTGGTGCGTCTTGAGGATGAAGAAGAGGATCCGGCAGGTGAGGGGCACGTTCCATTCGCGCGTGGCCCAGATGTTCAGGAAGGTGAACAGCGGCGGGACCTTGGAGAAGGGCAGCACGAGCAGTGCGTCTTGGAGAGATGCGGCCGGGATCTTCTGCACGACGCTCAGGACATGCTGTTCGGCGGAGATGTTGCCGAGCGCCATGTAGAGCGGGTTGCGCGTGGGCGGCGCCGCGTTGGGCTGCTTGGCTTTGACGGCGCGCCATTCGCGCACGATCTCGAGATCTTCCATGCCGAGCTCCAGCGCTTCCATGATCCGTTCGCCGGCCATGAGGGTCAGGGTGGTCTGTTTGCCGGCTTCGCCTGCTTCGGCTTTCTCGCCGTCTTTGTCGTCTTCCTGCTCGAAGGACGCGGTCAGGGTGTTGTCGTACATCTCTTCGAGCTCCTTCTCGCGCTCTTCTTCGAGGAAAAGCGGCTCGTCGGTCTGGTCCCAGGTGCGGATGCTCTTGTCATGACTGGCGGTGACCACGAACTCGCCGGTTTGACTGATTGCCATGGCCCAGATCTCGCCGTGGTGGCCGCCCAATCGCTGGATTTGCTCGAACTTGTCGCCGTCCCAGTATTTGATGGTGCGATCCTTGCTGGCGCTGAAGAAGTTGTGTCCGTTTCCTTCCTTGTTGGTGGGCACAAACGCCACCGCCATGATACTGTCTTCGTGGGCCAGGAACGCCCGGTGGCAGTCACCGAAATCCAGACCCCAAAGACGGACGGTCTTATCAGCCGAACAAGTGACAATAAGTTTACTGTCATACGAGATGTCCATGTTCAGAACAGGAAGTTTGTGGCCGTAAAGATTCAGGAAGAGCTTCAACGAGTCGGTGAAGAACACCTTGACGGTGTTGTCGAGCATAGCAACAGCCAACAGCCGAGCATCGGGCGAGAAACGGAGACTTAGAATATCGTCCGCGACCTTCAGCGTCCGCGTGTGGACCAGCTTCAGGCGGGGTGTGGTCCTCTTCGTGCCGGGGATTTCTTCCTGAACCACTTGGAAATTCCAGAACTTGGCGGATTTATCGGCGCTACCGCTCACTAAGGACTTGCCATCGGGATGAACATGGAGCGACCACACCGGCCCGTCGTGGGCATTGATCGTCTCAAGGAGAGTAGAGGACGCAATATCAAAGACTTCGAGCTGCCCATCCTTGTTTCCAAGGACAACGATCTTGTCACCAGGAAGAAAGGCGGAACAGAGAGAGTAGCCGCATTCCAAGGAACGCAGGCAGCTCTGCGTTCGTGTGTTCCAGACCTTGAGGCTGCCGTTGGAAGCAGACGCCAACATCCGATCATCCGAGCTGAGAGCAATGGACCGAATGTCGGTGCGGTGTCCCGGGATATCGACCGCCAGGTTTCGAGTGTACTCCGACTCATCCTCGTCTTTGTTCTTCTTATTGGCCATGGCGACGTTGTAGGACTCCAGTTGGTTGTTGGTGGTCGCTACAAGCAGCTGGAGGTTGCCGGTCGACTTGCTTCCAATCCAATCAAAGGAGCGCACCTTTCCGCCGGTTCGGACGATCACGTAGGAGACGAAGACTTCCGACACGGGTGCCGAGGAGATGTCGTCCACTTTGTCGTCGTCCGCTGGCGGAGCAGACTCGCCCTTCTCGGCGGCCTTTTGAGCCTCCTTCTCCCTTCTTCTCCGGCGCTTCCTCGCCAAAGCCTTTTGGATCTCCGTTGCAGAGCGGATCCGCCAAATCTCGACAGACTTCTCGGACCCATGGAATGCGACGTAGTCAGCGCGCGGGTGAAAGCTGATCCCGATCGTGCGGTCCTTTCCATTCCGGTAAAATGTGCCTCTGTCCGTCAAGATCTTCATATCCTCCGAGCCGACCTTTTCCTTGGAGATCGTAATCGCAGCGCTTTCGTCGATCGACCAGACCCTCAGCTCTCCATCGTTGCCGGCAGTGATACAGCCACTCTGGTCCGGGGACAGGCCCAAACCCCAACACTCTCCATTGGACTGTGCCACATGCGTCTCAATACAATGCTGCGAAGCCAAGTCCCAGACCTTAATCAAAGAATCCTTGCCGGTCGTGATCAGGAACCCGGCGTGCTCACCGAGTCCGGCCGCATTGAGCATCTCCATGGACGGAGTCAGGAAATGAAGCGACGTGACTTGATCGGTGTGTCCTCGGAGCTTGAAGAGCCCGACTTCCGCCACAAGATCCCACACAATGATATCCGTGTCCTTCGAACCACTCGCAATACGGGCGCCGGTGCTGTCGAACGCGATCTCCGTGATAGCGGTCTTATGGCCATTGAAAGAGATCATCACCGTGGCGGTTCTCGAGTCCCAGACGCGAATGCTTCCATCTTCGTATCTGTCATCAAACAGCACATGATCAGTATTGGCCGACTCTCAGTTGTTCCGTTTGAATCAACTTACCCGACCGCGAAAATATCCTCATCAGTCGGACTATGGGTGATCGCCGTGACCTGCGCTTTACACGCCGAGTCTCGCCATTTCCCCAGCAACCCCCCCTTCTTTATATCCCAGCACAAGACCTCCTCACCAGCTCCGACGAAAGCCCTTCCGGAGCCCGTGCGGCGAGCAGCGCCTGCAATCCCATCGTCTCGGGCCCAGACAGCATTCGACGTAGCGGACGTAATGAGCCCGAACGTTTTCGAATGCTCGAATTTTCTGCCCCAATTAGCCTTCCATATTATACCAACAGTCAATTGAACTCACAAGTATGACTTGACCATCGTTGGGTGACCGAGTCTGGAGAATGATTGGAGAGCTCCAAAAGATGGGCGACTTTTTTTTTTTCTTAGGCGCAAAAGAGAATAGTACGGGCGGCAACAACTAAAGCGGGCAGAACCCGGTCCACCGCCTACTCCTTTCTCTTACCCCCTCCCCGAAACACTTACGGGGGTTATCATGGGCAGCGAACTACGTAACTGCCTTACTCCTGCTGCTCCGTACTCCCTCAATCATTATAATTTACTCCCTTTGACCCTTTCAGACCTTTCACAAACAAGTGCCATAGAACACTTGGGTGGACTATTTTACTTTCAGTTGTTGATGGTATAAACACCAATACAATGCTGCTTCTTGAATACCATAACGTCCTCATCCACACCCTCCTCACGGAGCGGTTCTCGGGGTACGGCCGCCCCCTCCCCCCCTCCTCCCCATATTCACCCCACCAACGGCTGTATACAGACACCAACATGTTCTCTGCTGACAACTGATTTACCTGATGTGATAGTGCTCCTCCGGTATCAATTGATCAAATTGTTTCCGACTTCGACGGTGTTACCTTCCATGTGTCCACCCCCGAATCCAAGTCCCAGATCCTCATCTCGATCAATGTGAAGTGTTTCCGAGAGCTGGTCCAGTGTGGTGCTCAGCAGGTCCTGGAGAGAGAATATGGGTCGTACATCGTCGCCCCCGAGCCGGGTTATGATTTCTCGGTATTGATCGACTTGGAAAACCTCCCCGCTGACCAAGAAGCGCGGGATGAACTCATCATGCGGCTGGCCCTGATGAAGCGCAACGCCATGGCGGCTCCGTTCGAGAAAGCCTTCAGCGAATTCTCTAGACTTGCGGAGGAGGCTGCCCAATACACTTCGGAGTCAGCCCCCCAGGGGGTGAAGGAGGGAGGACAGGTGATGGCAATCCACTACCGGGAGGAAGAAGCCATCTATATCAAGGCCAGCTATGACCGAGTTACGGTGATCTTCAGCACCGTCTTCCGTGAAGAGACCGATCGCATCTTTGGCAAGGTTTTCCTGCAGGAGTTTGTGGACGCTCGTCGCCGTGTATTGACTCTGCAAAACGCTCCGCAAGTGCTTTTCCGGAACGACCCTCCCCTGGAGTTGGAGGGTGTTCCTGGCCTTGCCAACGATGGCAAGACTAGCTACGTGACTTTTGGTAGGATGCTGTGGAGCCCCTCGTGGCACGAATCTTGGCTGACGATGCGTAGTGCTCTTCCCCCGCCACTTGTCCGCCCAGCGACGTTACGACAACATCTCTCACATCCAGATTTTCCGCGATTATTTCCATTACCACATCAAAGCCTCGAAGGTAGATACCCAGTGCTGCCATCTGTGTGAGGAACTCTTGGCTGATGACATTTTCTTTCTGTTCCCCAGGTGTACCTCCATACCCGGATGCGCAAGAGAACCGCCGATTTCCTCCAGGGTAAGTTCAGAACCGACCTCCGGTGTCGATTCCATCTGCTAACAGAAGGTAGTCCTCAACCGAGCCCGGCCGGAGAACGAGGAGCGGGAGCGAAAGACTGCCAGTGGCCGTACTTTCCGGGTGCAGGCGTAGAGCAACTGGCGGTGGAGTGTATGTGATTTGTGTTGACAAGGAAACAAACGAGGGTCAAGCATACATGTTGCACAGACAAGCTGAATATGCAAATTGTACAGGATGGCGTCCTCAGAGAGATATCCCTGTGGCTCCCTTAATTGATATGGAACCCGTACATTCGTAACTTCCTCTTTCTCTGGCTCCTACCAGTGAATTGGCTCGTATATAAAAGGCGGTAAACAAGCCAACAGCATACTCACAGTATGTCAATCTTCTGTAGTCATAATTCGACTCGAAGAGGGGGCGTGTTTGTTCCTACTGGATCGAATTACGACGTGCAGGTTTGGGTGGGGGAGCCAGATGCGCGATTCGTGATCCATCACAATTGTCTTCCGGCCGCCTTGCTTCCTCCTTTGTACTCTCCCACAACACCAACACCCACAACTTTCAGTATTCTTCTCAACCTCTGGAATTTGTCGATTGCGAGTCGGTTTGCTGGTTTGCTGGTTTGCTGGGTCTTCCTCTACGACGGAAAGAGTTATTGTTGGTTTCCATGGGCCTTTTCATGAATCTGGATCTCTGGAGCGCCATCGGACTCAGCCAGGGATGTCAGCCCATCCAAGCTAATTATCGAACCCATGACTCGGGTCTCACTAGTGACAGACTACTGTGGTGATCGACCCGTCTAGCACTGTGCCTCGTACCCAATTTGTACAATCTCCGGACCCGAAACCGCGGTGCAGAAGAAAGTTGGCCCTAATCTGGGTAAAGTGGAACCGATCATGCCCATCCGATCCTCCCGCCCGATTAAGCCCACCCAACCAGAGACAGGTTTGGCGCCCCATCTGGATTGAGCGATTGGACAATGAGCGATTGGACAATCTACAGAGTACATCTCGAAACTATTCCCCTATCCAAGCGATCAACACCATGCTGATCGACCATCTCCATCTGACTGGTACGGCTTCGATTGGCTGGACGGGCCCGACAGACTGGTTCAAGGTCACGCAACCAATGCAAGGAGAATAGATTACTGACGCACCTGAATGCAACCTGGGAAAATCCTTGTCTGGATCCAAGGAGTTGGGAGGAATCGAAATTGGGACCAGGAGAAAACCCGATTGTCTTGTGATTTCGCTGCATCACACAGACCCAAAAATCCTGAGACTCTGGGTCGAACATGATCAGGGGTCTGACATCTGTCATACTCCCGTCTTGCAGGGTATTAACCTTTCGGTAATCCCGGATTAGTGAGAATCATCTCACCCGTGGGATTTCCCTCGCCTGGGTCGCGAATTAAAAAAGGGGACTCAAGGGTTTGTGACGGCACTCCACCCCCCTACATAGTTGCTTGCGTGATCGTGACAGATGAGGCTTAGGCTGCATTGGTGTCTCCCAGTATCCCTAACACCGGATCAACCTAAAGAAGGAAGAATACCTGCGCCAGCAGGCATTACGAATGCTTAGGGCCTGCATCCATGCACGTCCTGGGTGTACACAATCCCAGTCAAACCGCCTTGTGACTTGAGGGGGATTATACCACAAAAGGAAACGTTGTCATCGTCGCATCCTTGTCCAACCTGTGCCTGCAACTCAATTTGTGCTGACCCAAGTAATTGGGCCTTTGGGACCTCTCGCCAAGTCCGAGGTGCCCCCGGATGCGACTGCTACAACGTATTGTGGCATTATTTTGGTCAGGACTAGGATCTGGAATTCCTCCGGATCCTCTAACTACGCATTTCCCCGGTGTTCATAGAGAGGCTCTCCGCCTCTATCATTCTTGGGTTCGTCCTAGTCAACGAGATTCCTCGCTTCGGGAATAATACCGCCTGGTCCTCAACAACACCAAGGACCTGTTTCTTTCATTTCTTTGATTCTTGGTCCACGGAAATAGCGCTCTGACACCGCTCTCTCCTCCCGGACCAATTCTCTTATTTGGTGTGATGACGTGCAAATGTTATGATCTAATTCTGGTCTAAAGTCAAATCTCCCGTCAGCTTGGTGAGTCTGAACACCTGTTCTGCCCTGTTTCATAACCTCTTAAAGATTGTTGGTTTTTCCCCGAACATGCATCATGGCTCTTCTGAGATAATTTGAATTTGCAACAACCCGATGAACCTACCTCTTTACCGTCCGTGGTTCCTTTCCGGGTTGCCCCAGCCTGCCTACGTACCTCGGTTCAAGGGAAATGTCCTCTTTGACTGCTACAATTGATACCATGATATGCAGTGCACATACCAAATCTTGTCCAATCCTATAATCAAGCATGTTTTTGAAATCTCTGGCACGGCGGATCACCCCTCCTCTTCGAAGAATCGAGTCCAAGCGGGAATTATTTACTAATGCATGGATCAGCAGAAAGAAAAGCACAAGTCACAAGCGTTCTGCCAGGGGCAGCAGAGACCCTATGGACGAGACAACAAATGGGAATGAGAGAAACAAAGGCCTCATGTTTAGCCACTTCAACGCCCTCCCGTTGGAGCTCACCATCCACATCCTATCATATCTTCCCTTTGAAGCACTTGTTGCCTTCGGCGGGGTATCTCGCGCAAGTTACCGCGCACACATTCTGTGTCTACGGCGCCTGCGGTTAGCGGTCTTTGAGAAACGAATCCACTGCTTGATCTCTCATCTCCAGGCGGGATGGGCTACTCCCGAGCAAGTGGGCAAGTTCGCGGGGGATGAGGATATTCGAGGAGACTACACGATATCTATCATCCAACCCCATGTCAAACGCATCGATCAAGACGCCACCCGCAAGCCTTCGACAAAGACGAATGAGCCAAGAAGGCGCAGTCAATCACAGCAGGACAGATATCGGGCGCAGGACCAGATGATTCGCGTGCAGAATAGAGTCTTCACCAAAATGGTCAACAGATACGGGCCGTCACTGATGAAACTAGAGTTCATGGCGTATGACATCGACATTGAAAGCGCTCAGGCTTTGTCCACCAGATGCCAACACACCCTGCATCATCTGGCATTGCGCTTTGAGCATCCACATATCCGAGATGGCCATATGAGACCCAGTTCTTGGCTTCATCCTGCACCAGCCAGCACTGTCTGGAATCCTCTCATCGGCATTGGACAGTACCAAGGTATGGGAGTGTCGGGCCTGGAGTCCTTGGTCATGGAGAGAGCAGGCATCACGCCGTGGCAACTGATGATGCTCGTGAGGAATAACCCACGATTAAACGTGCTCAAACTGCGGACCTGCCGCGGCGTGCAACCAGAGTTCCTCGATTGGCTCGGCGGGGTGAGAAGAGATACGGAAGAGGAGGATTTCCTGCGGATGGTAAATGAATGCCACGTGCCCGGAGAGAATCTTGAAGTCCTCTGGCTCGAGAACTGTCATCAACTTGTGACCAAGTCGCACGAGCATCCCAAGGATCTGGCCAATGACAGTTGTGATCTTGGGCTAGAATGGGTCCGGGGGTTGAAGAATCTCAAGGTGTGTAGGCCGTGCTTTATTTTTCCAGTTTGGACGCTAACCTTTATGCCGAAGTCTCTCTCTTTAAACGAATGTATGAACATTTCATCCGAGTGCGTCGATCGGGCAAATCAGACCATCTGGAAGATCGACGAAGTCATCTTGCCATACTCTTTCCACTCTCCTGGCTCAATCATCGAAGTGGATCCGGCGTTGCTATAATCTCAGCCGATCAATGGGCGTTCATTGGGATTGGAATATTAGCATCTTTCATAAATCTTTATTTGGTTTTATCTAGTCTTGTTCGGATTAGCGGGTAGTCTGGATGTTAAGCGGGATTCTGATTGTCCTTGGAATGCATATCAAGAATGAATGAAGTTATCAATGTTAGAGTTAAAAGAATGGTTTTAGATCATATATATTTTGTCTTTTTGGGATTCTAGTGTCTCGATCAATGTACTTTCCAACTAATTCTGTCAAGCATATGGTCCGTCTATAATTTGTGCTGTCTCTTAATACTTGTAAAAGAGGTATCTATGTGCCCTCCAGTCATAAACAGCCATGGCTATATAAAGCCCAGGTGTACAATAGCCTAATGTACGTGTGCGCTGCAGATAATGTTTGCTAATGATGATACTGGACCATATCATAACAATTACGCCCTGTGCAGAGTGACTGCTAAAGGAAAGAGGCCTGGGCCGTTCCAACCTAAGGCAGTGACTGAGCCTTCACTAAGGACTCCTCAACAGATCAGCCATCATGCCTACAATCACTAACAGTCCAGCCCTCTCACTCCCTCCACTGCTGGAAGAACAGAGAAGAGGGGGAAAATGCGCTCTTATGATCTCCTACAATGCCTTCTCATACTTGTCTGTTCTATCCCATAACTCACCATCACGAACTGCTCACCTCACTACATAGTTTCAGATCACACCGCCGTCGTCGACGACAACGTCCGCCAGCGACAGTTCTCGGCGCTTACAGTGAACAACAGTATGGGTCTTGCAGTTCGCAAGTCCCCCTCCCGTCTCTGGGGCCTTGTGCGCCAGAAAGTTTTTCACAAGCGTCCTTCTACTCCATCTGACCAACTCACCTACCTCTCCGACAGCCTATCCACAAACGAAGAGCTTTGCCGCGTCAAAGCGGAGCAGGTGAACAGCATGGATAGCTACTCGCAGAGTGTGATCGAGAAGGAGCGCAAGAAGATGCAGGCTCTGGTGCAGCAGAGATCTGACAGCACGGATGTTTCCTATCATTCTGCTGTGAGTCAACTGCAATCATTGGAGATAGATCTGACAAAAGTGCAGCTCACGACCCCGGAACGTCCGACTCTGCCCTACACCATCAGCGCGGTCGAATGGAACGTCTACTCGTCCGCGGTCAAGTACTTGGAGATTCAGATTGATGAGGCGCAGGAGTGGCTAGCGAGTGTCCTCAGGGTGTTCACCAAGGTTTATACCATTTCAAAGATCTTCGTCATGATCCTTCGTCACTATGGCGTGGAGGTAAGAAAATAGATAGTCAAGGTCCAGTGGCCGTGTGTGGAAGGTGTTCGACTG
This sequence comes from Aspergillus taichungensis, assembly GCA_002850765.1. NCBI lineage: Eukaryota > Fungi > Ascomycota > Eurotiomycetes > Eurotiales > Aspergillaceae > Aspergillus > Aspergillus taichungensis. The sequence continues at coordinate 82,049 of KZ559586.1, forward strand.
ACTGTGAGCTAGCTGGATTGCGGTCCGGACGGCGTCATGGCTCATCTCAAGAGAGCGGAAGAGCTCGCCACGTGTGATTCGATTCTTGCGCTGATCGAGAATGTGGAGAACTTGTACTATGCCACCTATGCGCGTCTCATCATGGAGTTGGCGAATGTCGAGCTGTGTTCCTATTTCACGGCGGATCTAGCCCCCGCAGGCCATCGCAGAGAGTCGCGTCTGCCCGAGCCCAAATTTCTGTTCAGGATCCTGCTTCTCCTACAACAGGTGCTGAACTGTCCTTCTATCTGCGCCGCTCGCAACAAAATACTGGTTCAGAAGCACCAGGATTACTTTCTCCGCTACTCCATGGAGAGATTCGTCGGCCATGCTTTCCCTCTGGACGATGTTCTGGGATACCGCCGCTTTGTCCTGCGCATCGTGGGCGACCCGGACTCACCGTTTTGCCAGAAGTGGGCGGCGGACAACCCGTCCATCGAGTACCAACTGCCTGTGCAGGAAGTGCTGGCGATGCAATCGGAGAAATATCTAACCTTTACCCCCAAGGCGCTCGTGGCTGACGAGATACCGACTTCCGTCCTGCCTCTGGTCCGGCGCAAGGACGACCCCGCGCGCTGGGAACGGGAGCTGATCCGCGATCACCGCCAGGCGACTCTAGCCAAGCTGGAAGGCCGTTGCATCGGGGATATTCGCCGCGAGGATGACCGCCGATTGCTGGTGGAATACGCCAAGGAGCGCAAGTGCACCTGTCGCTGGACCTGCGTCTGCGCCTGGGACTGCACCGTGCACCCGGAGCGTGTCTGCCCTTGTGGAGACCGCGTGATGCGCGTCATGTTCGTCAAGCATCGCAAGAACCACGCGGATCGCCCAGTCGGAGTGCGCTGCAACAGCCTGGCGCGGGCTGTGTTCCAGGGTCTCTCGTGCCTGAAGCGCGAACTTGACGATTTTGAGATCGGGGTGGAACTCGACCGGGCGTTTCTGCTCTTTGCGGAAGAGATTCAGAAGCAGCGGGTGGCGTCGATGACTAGTATGGTTAGAAAAAATGGTCTGTGAATCAAGCAGAGTTCTGGGATGTTGGCATTTCTCCTGTTGCTCTGTTTTGTCTATTTTCTCTTCTTGTTTTTCTTCCCTTTTCTTCTTTTCTTTTCTTTCCTTTTTTTTTTTCGATTTCTCTTCTACTATCTTTTCTTCTTTTGTTTCTTCTTTCTTTTTCAACCACATTCTGACAATGACGCCATGAGAAAATGAGAGATGCCATGATACTCCGGAACTGCGACGACTAGTCTACAGTGAACGAGACCCACGAATACAAGAGACGAATTGCACGATCTGTACGGAGTAAAGCTGTAAGTGTCAGTGTATATTGTACATGCTTGTTGTAGCAGGAAGTGTCGGAATTGTGACCCACGGGTCTCCTTCCACACTAGTATAATACGGTGTGATCCCTGGACAATCCCCCGACTATTCCCCGTGTTGTTCGAGCGCCTCATTCTGCAATCAACCTCGACTTCAAACCGACACAAGCAACACGCCAGCAAGATAAGTCGAAACGAAAAGAGATCACACCACATCATGTGATCGACGGGTGGACTAGGGGACTCTCTCCAGTGATTAATTAATTCCATGGAGTTGATCCTCGGGTTTAGTGGGTATCCTGAGCCAAAGAAAAGGGTATGATGACATCATATGTTCACCAGATGGGTTGTCAACAGGGTCGATCGTTGAAGTGGAAACTTGTAATGCCATTCTTGATTTTCTGGAGTACAGAGGATGTCAGGAGGTAAGTTAGTTAGAATAGGAGGATTATCACTGTTCTTAGGGTCGTCTAGAAGGACGCCAGTGGCGACAACCAGCCTAAATCATTAGGGCCACGATAAAGATAGAAATCCACGTCCATCAGTTGATCCATTAGAGAGCCACAGACAAACGGAGTATTGATGATCATGGTGGATTGTGCTGATTCGCCGCCTTGTGGTTGGCCAACTGGCATCATACTCTGGAAAAAAACTCGAATCAAATCAAATCAATAAAAAAAAGGAGAAATAAAAAAAAAAAAAAAAAGAGAAAAAACTGGGTAAAAAGATCCCTGGAGGATTTGCATTTTCTTCCTTACCTGAAAAGGAAAAGAAAGAGAGAAAAGAAAATAAATCGAATAAAATCTGACCAGAGGGATTGAAGGATTCTCAACCTTTTCAAATATGCAACTCCCCATTTAGGTTTTTCCCCTTCTCCTTCTCCTTATCCTTCTAGTTCTATATCCCATCTATCGTCCTCCTCCTTTTCCCTTCTTTCGAATGTCTCTCGTTGGCTTTTCCCTCCCAGACACATCACACTCGCGGGCATGGTACCTCCGACCGGTGCCTGTTCCCCCGTTAGACCCTCTTTCCGGATACTGGGCTCCCTGCCATCGCTCGGTCGATTCCCCGGTCATGGTCACCACCACCTCAAGAACCACGCCTGGTGGATTCGCGGCTCGATAATACAAGCCCGTCGATATCAACGCGCCGTGTGGCCCTCCTACGGTATCACCACGCCCGTTCCCGACCCGCCTCCGCAGTTCCCTATCGCCAAATCGCCCTTCCGCTTCCAGACCGGCTATGCCTTGCGCGCCAAACGACCCTCCCGACCCTTTCCCCCGCCGTTCATGTCGCCGCCGTCCTCCTCCTTCTCCGATCCTCTGACCACCCACTACCTGAGTCAGGATAAGAGAATGTCCGTTGGGGGGGAACTCGTGCGCGGTCTCAACAACGGCGACGATGCCGTCCTCGTCGCGGACAACTTCCTGGCGGTGAACGATGGCGTGGGAGCCTGGATGACCAAGCCGCGAGGTCACGCTGCGTAAGTCGGTTCCTTGACAGATGATAAGACCCAAAAAAGAAAAAAGGAAAAAAAAAGGAAGCCAACCTAACCTGATCGTGCCACTCCCTAGTCTCTGGTCTCGGCTCCTCTTACACTTCTGGGCCCTCGAGGTGGAACGCGAAACCGACGGCGAACGACCCCTCGATCCGATCGAGTACCTCCAGCGAGCCTACGAAGAAACCACCCGGGCCACGACTACTCCGAGCGCCTGGTACGGTACGACTACCTCGGTAACGACGCTACTGCACCACTCGCGCGACAGCGAGGGCAACCCCAAACCCCTCCTCTACGTGACCAACCTGGGCGACTGCAAGGTGCTCGTCATGCGACCGCGGGAGAAAAAGATACTCTTTCGCACCGAAGAGCAGTGGCACTGGTTCGACTGCCCCATGCAGCTAGGCACCAACAGCGTCGATACTCCTCGTAAGGATGCCGTCCTGTCGCTGGTCGACCTGGAAGAGGATGACATCGTGCTGGCTGCGTCCGACGGCGTGCTGGACAACCTGTGGGAGCACGAGGTGCTCACGTTGACGCTGGAGAGCTTGGAGAAATGGGAACAGGGCCGCCACGAAAGCGAAGCTCCTGACCACACGCATCCCGCCATGCTGACCGAGGAGTGTATGGTCTTTGTGGCGCGCGAGCTGCTCCGCGCGGCTCTCGAAATCGCGCAGGATCCGTACGCGGAGAGCCCTTATATGGAGAAGGCGATCGAGGAGGGACTGGCTATCCAAGGGGGTAAGCATAGAGAATCCGGTGTTGAATGTGGCAATCGAGTAACTAACACGGAATAGGTAAAATGGACGACATCAGCGTTGTCGTGGGTCGCTGTCGGCGCAGAGAGAGCTGAACACAGCCCGACGGTCTTTGATTCCAAGTCTTCGACAGTCTGATGTGGCTTAGAACCACGCCCCGTCTCATCACAGCTGCCTATCACCGAGACACATCTAGAGGCCGTTGACGCCAATCGTCCGGCCCAATACAGGCAGACATGCCGCCCCGGCCGCTACGTCCTCCTGATTACGAGCGCCAACTTCAAACGCTGCCAAAAGCGCAGTTGATTAGAGGCATATACATGACTACATGCGATGAACATAATGCATTAAAGGATATACTGGATTCGGTCTATATTGGGAACTTTCTTTCTTTTTCACTCTTCTCTCTTATTATCTTTAACCAGATTGCATGGCGATTGATTTGTACTATGGATGATGTATGAAACTGATACCAAATATAATAATACATAATTAATATTTCATCACTCTAAAAAAAAGGGTAACGTGCGTATGACTCCCTATGTAGTAAGTAGTATACCCCATAATCCGTAGTAGACCGCACAGACCAATCCAAACGCGCCTCACCGCCCGGCAAAATCCCTCAAAAAAAGTTTCAACTCCACCAGCAGCGCAAATCGACCACAACCACCAATCCACCATCCCCCCTCAAATAACCTCATTCGGACACGCTCAAAATGAGGGCCAAGCGATCAAAGAAGTACCGCAAGCTCATGCACCAGTATGAGCTTGCTTTCGGGTTCCGCGAGCCGTACCAAGTGCTTGGTGTGTATACCTGATTCGATTTGATGAAACTGTTTGGGAGGTGCATGTTATGGCTGACAGGAGGATGTGACAGTTGATGCCAACTTTTTGCATGCTGTGCATACGTTTAAAATGGAGTTGATTCCGGCGCTGGAGAGGACGTTGCAGGGGAAGGTTAAGCCACGTATGTTTTCTTTCACTTCTTAATCTCTATATCGAGTCGTCTACCCGAGATGTCAAATGAAAACAAGAAAGAAAAAAGAGGAAGAGACTAACATTTACAGTCCTCACAAAATGCTCCCTCGCAGCGATAATGGCCGCGCAGCCCATCAATCCCAAAACCAACAACCCCTACCGACCATTCCACCTCCCCCCGCCCACAGAGCTCCCCCTCCGCCACTGCTCCCACAACGCAGACTCGACCCCCATCGAAGAAACAGAGTGTCTGCTCTCCCTGCTGTGTCCGTCGACCGAGGCGAAGAAGAAGAACAAAGAGCACTACATCCTCGCGACGGCGGACCCGCCAGCGCCGAAGAAGGACGCAGCGGCCGGCGGAGACGCAGGGAGGAAGCGCAAGCGCGGCGGAGGCGTTGATGAGGCTGCTGTGGCGTTGAGGTCTGCGCAGAAGTTCCGCTCCGCGGCGCGGTCTATCCCCGGTGTGCCGATTGTTTATGTGAAGCGGTCGGTGATGATTCTGGAGCCGATGAGTGCGCCGTCGGATGGGATCCGGGAGGGGTATGAGAAGGGGAAGTTCCGCGTGGGATTGAACGATGAGGCGATGCAGAAGAAGAGGGGTGGTGCGGGCGAGGGCGATAAGGATAAGAGTAAGAGTAAGGGGGTGAAGAAGCCGAAGCAGCCGAATCCGCTGAGCGTGAAGAAGCCGAAGAAGAAGACGCCTGGTGACTCGGCTGGGCGGAAGGAGGGTGGCTCTGGTGAGAAGGCGGCGGCGGTGCCGGATGAGGGTGACGGCGAGGGCGAGGGTGCGCCGAAGAAGAGGAGACGGCGTCATCATAAGAGCGCGAACCAGGATGGTGCGGGGCCTGGGGAGTCGGCTGCTGCTGGCGGGGATGCCATGGAGGAGTGATCTTTGGCTCTGATTGTGGATTTTCTTCTTTTTGAATGTTGGCATTAAAAGTGACTATGGTATGGCGTTTTTGGTTGGAAGCGAGTGCAGCCTCGTTGATAATGTACAGTCGATAGATCTCAATACCTACACATACATCGGGCTTACTCCGTAGTATTCTGGTTATAAAAAGAGGAGTAGTTGATATACATGGTCTGATATAGTATAGTATACAAGAGTAACAAGGAAAAGCCAACATAAACACCCAACACCATCTACCAACAAGCATTAACAAGCAAACCCAACCCAGTCGACCTCACATAGGCACATACATATACACCAACACAGCTGAACACACACACGGAAAGAGGGAGAGAGAAACTACTTCCCCTCAGCAACCGCACCTGAAGTCGAAGTCGGACTCCCCGTCGTCTCCAACGCCTTCTCATCCGCCCAGATCTTCTCAATCCGCTTGCGATTCTCCCTCGCCGTATCGCGGTTCCGCTTTGCGCGCGCGTACCGCTCCTCGCCCAGACACTTGTTCACGTCGCGCTTGATGTCATTGCAGCTGCCGAGAGCCTTGTGCAGGAAGCCTTTTGCGTGGCATTCGTCGAGGGCGGTCATGATTGCTTCGCAGTCTGTTGGTTGTAGGGATTAGTTTGGGTGTATAGGTATGTAGTGAATGGGTGGGTGGGGGGAATTGATTGGGATGGGATGGGTGGGGATGAAAATTGACGTACTTGCGTTGTAGGGGGTGTGCAAGTGGGAATGCATTTTGATTTGATTGATTGACTTTGCAAGTCGCCTGTATAACTGGCTATTTGCTGTGTGTTGAGCGACTGAGATAGACAGACAGATCAGACAATCCAACATACAATCAAGGATGGAGAAATCTCCGAGCGCATCCCGGGCGGTGAGCGAAAAGCGGCGGATTCTGCCGGGCGGAAAGACCAGAGGGGAAATCTTGATAAAAAAAAAAAAGTAGAAAAAAAAAAGAGACAGGAACAGACGGACGATCAATGGTTTGATTGTCTTGACTTTTTTTTTTTTAACTTACCTTTTTTCATTCTCATCTACGATAGCGGACTTTCATCTTCTTGTGGATGAGTCGCTGACGGGGTTATTTAAATACCATATTTACCGGTCAAGACTCAAGTTCGAAGTTTGAAGTTTCTGGTCGACTATACACAGGCGACGCATTCTTATCACAACAGCCCAGTTGGGTATACGCTTTATTCGGCACGATGTCCATGATTACGACTTGTGCGTGGGTGCGCCGCGGTGTGGCGGCGCAGTTCCCTGCGAAATATGAGATCGACGAGGAGGAAATGAACCGTATATCGAAGCTTGCGCGCGAGCAGCTCGAGGACGCCCGGGAGGATCTGAGTGCCGCTCGGGAGGGCCAGGGCGACGATGATGAGAAGATGGATGAGGGTGGGGATGCTAAGGGGGATACGGCGCAGGAGAAGAAGGCTGATGCGAAGGAGAGCAATGAGTAGGTTTTCCATTTTTTTATCTTTATTATCGTGGTGATATGTGGTCTGATAATTCTAGTGATGACGACCTCAAAGAATATGATCTCGACCACTACGACAGCGACGAGGTCGACGAGGACGGCGAGAAGATCACCATGTTCGGCAATGTCAAGTCCCTGGCGTATCACCAGCCCAACGAAGAGGACCCCTACCTGGTGATGCCGGAGGAGGGCGACGACGAGGAAGAGCGCGAGGAGCTGCAGATCATGCCGACGGACAATCTCCTGCTGGCCGGAAAGATCGAGGACGAGGTGGCACATCTGGAAGTCTACGTCTACGAGGACGAGGCGGACAATCTCTACGTGCACCACGACGTGATGCTGCCGGCGATCCCGCTGTGCCTGGAGTGGCTGGACATGCCGGTCGGCAAGGCGACCGAGGGCCGCACAGCGGGCAACTTCGTCGCCGTGGGCACCATGGAGTCCGACATTGAGATCTGGGACCTGGACATCGTGGACTGCATGTACCCGAACGCGATCCTGGGCCAAGGCGGCGCGGACACGGACAAGGCGCCCAAGAAGAAGTCCAAGAAGACCAAGGCCAACGCCGAGTTCCACGTGGACTCGGTGCTCGCGCTCGCGGCCAACCGGCAGCACCGCAACCTGCTGGCGTCGGCGTCGGCCGACCGCACCGTCAAGCTGTGGGACCTCAACACGGGCAAGTGCGCCAAGTCCTACTCCCACCACACGGACAAGGTGTGCTCGCTGGACTGGCACCCGCGGGAGTCGACCGTGCTGCTGAGCGGCAGCTACGACCGCACTGTCGTGGCGGCGGACATGCGCGGCGCGGACGCCACCGCCCGCTGGGCCGTCGACGCCGACGTCGAGGCCGTGCGCTGGGACGTCCACGACCCCAACTTCTTCTACGTGACGACCGACGCCGGCATGGTGTACAAGTTCGACGCGCGGAACGCCCCGGCCACTCCCGGCGCGAGCAAGCCCGTGTGGTCGCTGCAGGCGCACGACTCGTCCGTCTCGTCCTTCGACATCAGCGGCACCATCCCCGGGTTCCTGGTCACGGGGTCGACCGACAAGCAGGTGAAGCTGTGGAACGTCGAGAACGATCGACCCAGTCTGGTGGTGGCGCGCAAGATGGAGCTGGGCAAGATCTTCTCCACGACCTTCGCCCCCGACGCCGAGGTCGGGTTCCGGCTGGCCGTGGCCGGCAGCAAGGGCGTCGTCCAGATCTGGGACACCTCGACCAACGCGGCGGTGCGCCGGGCGTTTGTGTCGCGCGCGCCTCAGCTGGAGGGTGAGGTGCAGGAACGCATGGTCGGTCTGCCGGCCGATCACGACGAATCGGATGACGATGAGGGTCCGGCGGAAGAGGGTCCCGGCGTGCAAGGAGGTGATGGCTGGGAGTCGATGGACGAGGATTGATTTGTTAATAATGTGCTAAAAAGGGGTGGAAAGGGAAAAAAAGGAGAGACCCGTGACGTTATGATGATTGCATTCGGATTAGAATATAGGTTTTCAAATATTGATGAGTATATACCTGCCTACATAACGGTATCCTGGGTTATATTTGGTGTACAATAGGCACGCCCCCTTTAGGCATGCGATGCAAACGTACAAACATGCCAACACGGAGGATAATAGTAGCCTCAGGCATTATTCCACCTCAGGCACGGGAATCCCTGCCGAAAGAATAAGTCATGTGACTGACATTAACTCCACCAATCGGCGGCCAGTATGGAGGCCGTGCGCTGCGACCCAGGGTTGAACGGAGAGAATGACATGGATAAGCAGTAGACATTACGTGTTGCCCGAGGTTCCATCGTTCCTCACGGTCTGGACGAACAGAAGGAACCTGAAGCGATACATTCAACTGGGTTCTCGCTCCACTTTGTGGAGGGAAGTTGGACTGATCCGATGGAACTGAAGAACTACTGCACCCCAACAGACATGTCGAGCCAGGATCGATAGTCACCGAAGAGGATTGGATACGTAGCGTGGGATGGATAAGAAGAACACCAAGGACTCCCTTAGTACCTTGGTCCTAGGTACTAGGAGGCGATCTGCCAACTCTGTTTGATAGTAAAACTCAAGCCCAATCCTGAGAGATGCCAAGAGGGGTCAGAAACTCAAGAACAGGTCACGATTGATTCTGGCGGACAATTCATTCTGGGATCCACCGGACCCACCCTTTCTTTTCTGACGACTCCACTGTCTTGTTTGGAAATCCACTGCAAGTCCTGATTGATATGGTACTCTGTTGCGATAGGGAACACGGCAAGACATACATGATCGGTGATGTCGACTGCGATAAGGGCAGAAGAGGAGAACAAACAGAGTGATATCATCGCGGACTCCAGACTCCCCCCGACAACCAGGTGTGACAGGGTCACGGGCTGAGACAACACGGACGGGACGTCGGTTTCATGCGGGTTGGCTAAGAGACCTCCAGGGGCTCCTACAGGCCCCGTCCCTGGCGCCATCGCCGAGCCTAACCCCCACTATGGTTTAGTGGCGGCAACTGTGAGGCACCGGGGCAGTTTCGCTTTAGCTTCTGACTCGATCAGCCAAGGTGGGCGCTTGGGCCGTTATCCCCGTCGAGTAAAAATCCATATTACCTTTTCCCTTTGTGCGCCGAGGGGGGAGAACCAACCGGTCGAGATTGTTGGTCGGTATCCAGGTTGACGAATGTAGGAGGGGCACAACCAATGTAGGTACCATGTAGGTACCACCATCGGGTTGTACACGTCGAACGGTATGACTAGAATCGAGGAACCCAAGGCGAGAGAGATGACTTGTCTAGGTTGGGGATACCCTGGATCACCCTGACCTGTAACGTTACCTTCTCCCACTACCTCAAATTAAATCTCCGTCGCGCTAGTCGGTAAATTGAACAAGTCACACCGAAGCATCATCCGCTTCATATTGGGGAGGAGGGGTGAATGATGTCGCCCCCGGAGTCCGTCTCCATATATCCTCCGGACCAAGCCCGGTCTACGAAGGGACGCAAAATATTCCCATGAACCATTGACGAACGCCGGAAAAATAGCGCACTGGAACCAGAGGCAAACGAAGAAAGGGACCATCCAAGTTCAGAGGAAAAAGAAAGACCCGAAAAAAACAAGAAGAACTAGACGAACAGGTCGGGAGACCCACGGGTGAAGAGGAAAAGTTCCAGACTTTGACCCTGCTGGGGGTGGAGAAATCCATCGTCCCAAACGCCTAAGGCAGGATCATCCAGACTGCTTTTGCCTTTTCTGTCCCGCCTTTTCTTCCTCTTCCTCTTCCTCTTCTTCTTCTTTCCTCCTCTCTTCTTTCGTTTCTCTCTGGTCTGCATCGTCATCCTTCGTTCACCTCCCTGGGGGAATTTCCTGGTGAACGCTTCATTCCTTTATACCTTTTATTTTTTTCCATTCTTCAGTCCTGTCCTGGACTCCTTCATTACACTCCTATTTCCTTTCTCCTGGCGCGTCCTGGTTGTCCGCCCTATTTTTACGGTGCCACTGCAGCAGATTCTTATCCCTTGAGTCGTCAAAAACTCCATAGGGAAAATACTAAAAAAAAAAAGGTCAAAACAAAAATAAATCAGTCCTCGCCTCCCAGTCGATTGAGGGTCTAGATTTCCCATCCATTCCAGTTTCTTATTTTGACCCTTTGCTGTGCAAGGGAAAGAAAAGAAACAGAAAGAAAAACATACGGCTATCTGGATCTCTCCTACTACTTGATCCAACTTCGCGATATTCGAACTATACGTTCAACTCATCTGTCTGATACCGGACATTCCAAATCACATACCGATCTTCCATTCCTTCTGTGACACCACCACCGAGATCAACTGCCGCGCATTCTTTGTCTTCTCACCAGGGATCAGCACTGGCGCAAACGATCACTTTTTAAAAATAACCCGAGAGGAAGAAGGTAGCCGACGCTTGAATTTCAAGCAGACAGATATATCATCGACGCTGGCCGACCGTTGAATCCCCCGCAACAACCTATCGGATTTCTGTTGAACCGTTGATCGACTACTCAGAAATTCACCCCGTCCAACCACCATCATGTCGACTTTGACTCGAGCCTTCACCAAGCGCAACAAGCGCCCCGAGGTTTCCGCCCCGATGCCCTACCGCGAGAATCAGACCAAGTTCTCAGCCGGCACGATCAAGCGTGGAAAGATCTCGGGTCCTATGGAGTTGTTATCGACCACCAATATGCTGGCCTACAACGCCCCCAATCTGCCGTCTGCCGGATCATCCTCGACCTCGTCGCTGCAGTCGCCGGACGACTCCGAACTGTCTTTTGCACACCAGAGTTTTGGGTCCCCGGTCACCACCCCCGACGACTCCCCCGTCGACGCCAACCCGCTCTCCGCGTATTTCCCCAAGCGGTCAGCCACAGTGACCAGTCATCCCCGCTCCTCCACCTCGACTGCGTCTTCCACCGAAGCCCCGTTAATCCCCAAGCGCGCGCTGTCGCATACGAAGCGCTCCCACCAAGAGCTCGCCCGCCACCGCTCGCTGTCCCGGCTGTCACCGCCCCCACTGAGCTCAACCCGCAGCAATCCCCAGATGCGACCCTCGCAGGACTACAAGGCGGAACCCCACCCGTTCGGAAAGGAGCTGGAGCAGGTCAACGAGGTGGCCGAGGAGTTTGGGGGACCCCGCATTTTCGACGAGGAGGAGATGATTTTGTACAACAAGGGCCTGAAGAAGTTCACCGTCGATGACTACATCGTGGAGATCCAAGACCTGTACGGCAGCATCTTCGACGATCAATTAGGTCCGATCGGCGCGGGCCCATGGTTATGAGAATCTTTCCGCTCGGCGGATAATTGATGCGTTACGGAACATTTTCATTCGACTCCGCCGAAGAAATGTGGATCGGAGCATTTCTCTCACCCTCCCCCCTCTCTCTCGTTTGATTTTTTATCCGTTTATCTTTTAGCCCACTGCGCTGACGCTGGCCATGACCCCACCCTTCTTCATTCGTTTGATGCCTGTTTCCACCTTGTTGTTTCACTCTTGTTTTCACCAGTTAGATACCAGGGGAGGACGTTTGTTTCCCTATGTTATGATTCAGTGATGTTATATTCGGCTTGTATGTGACCGCTCCTCGACGGGCGTGGGACCTGCGACGGATCTGCGATTGACGAGGTGCCTTTTGGCCCTCGGGAGTATACTGGGAGTTTTGTATTATTTCATCTGGTAGTCTGCTGGATTTGTGAATCGACGATACGATTTGATTGACCCTGACGCCTCGGTATCTGATACACGCGAATGACCCGTAGTCGAACTGGCGTAAGACATGGTGTGTTCAAGCGCCTGACCTCAATTTTCCACAAAGCGTATTGCAAAAACGCGTCCATTTGGCACGATATTCATTGTGTGTACTCTATATGGTCTAATTCCTCTTGAAATAGTGGCATGGTGTTGGTGTAAACCAGAAGGTGGTCACGCGTTGGTCACGCGCGGATCACGGGGTGGCAGCCTCAGGCTCCACACACGCCCCACACGAAAAAATTGCATCTCCGCCTTAACTCTTTTTTTCTCTCTCTCTCTCTCTCTCTCTCTCTCGTCCTGGTCGATCAGATTCTGGTCTCGCCTTTTCTCTTTCCTCTTTCTACATCCCCCCCTGCTTGATCGACTGCATCTGCATCCGGCAGCCATGTTCGTTGGGCCAGTATCCCACAGTTGATTCCTTAGTGCTATCCCTGATTTCAGAGCCTCTCTGATCCGTAGCCGCCCGGTTGTTAAGCCTGGTGGATCGATCAGCCTCGCCACAAGTCGTGTCGTGTGCTTACCTGCCGACTTGCAACGTCCGCTTACATCGCCACGTCTGTTGGTCAAATCCATGATCGAACATAGGAAAACCACCCGTCTCGACCCCTTCGCACCAGCATATCGCGTCATATCCCTTGATCGGTCATGGTTTCTCTGTCGTCGGCAATGCGCAGCCCAGCGGCTCCCCGATCGACCAACCCCTCCAAGATGCTAGCCACGTCGTCACCCGTGCCGATCTTAAAAACCTCCAAACTCAATACTCCTACCGCGGGGATTAAACACAGGATGGAAGAGATGGATTTATCGTTATCGCCGGCCTCGTCGGTCACGTCCGATCCGGACGCCCACCCGAGTCCCCGGAAGCGGACCAGGGTCCAGTTCGAGAAGAACGTCGAGATGCGGGAAATGTCGGACAATGAGGAGAAGACACCGCCGATGACGAGGGCACCCGGCAAGAGTGCGGCCGTGGTGCGGGAGGAGGTGCGCAGGGCCATCCAGCGGCACGTCTCGGGAGCGGACAGCGAGAGCTATGACCGCATCAAGGAGGTCTTTGCGGTGGATCCCCGGCGACGGGATGAGGACGGGCATTTATCACCTGATGTACCTACACACACTTCATTGAGACACCATCTGTTGGGACTTTTGTCCAATGTCGCCGCTCTGGATCGCAGTTGCGATGGGCTGGTGAGCGCTGTGCTGAACAGTGAATGGCTCGGGCGGGACGAGTCGTACGTCAAGCTGTATATCCGATTCCTCGGTAATCTGGCGGCCGCTCAGGGTGCCCATCTGCGGTCGGTGCTGAAAATGCTGGTCGGGTATCTGGGGGAGCTTCCCAAGGGTACCGGTAAACTGCCAGGCTATGGCCTCGTCCAAATACCAGATATCTACACTCGGGTGCACATGGCGCTGCGCCATGTGATGCAGTTGATCCCTTCTGGTAGCGGCACGCTGTCTCCAATCCTGTCCATGCAATTTCCGTTCGACAGTGATCCGGCCAAAACCAACATTGCATACACCAGGAATCTGATCCGTGTCATCGGCTACGCACCGGAGCTGCAAGCCGACATCCTCGCCCTCGTGACCGAGAAACTGGTGAAGATCGATGTGCAGATCCAGGTGGACATGGAAGACATCGAGGACGAGGAAGGCGAGGATGTCTTGCACCATGTATCCCCGGAAGCGCTCGTTGAGGAAGACGACGATGACAACGCCTCGGTCATGAGCGACGAGTCGGTGGACCCAGAATCTCGCCGCGTCAAAGCGATCAAGGAGAACATCGTTAAGCTGGACGGCATGATCGATTCGCTTTTCGAGTACTATGCCCCTCCGTTCACCAGTGGCACCTTGGACGACAAGGAGAACGCCCTGGATCTGCTCCTGAGCCACTTCCAAACCATTGTCCTGCCGACGTACCGCTCGCGTCACACCCAGTTCCTCCTCTTCCACTATTCCCAGTCGTCCTCCATCCTCGTGGACCGCTTCGCGGCCACATGCATCTCGCTCATCTTCAACAAGACGCAACCCGCGATCATGCGTCAGTCAGCAGCCGCCTACCTGGCTAGCTTCGTCGCCCGCGGTGCGCACATCTCCGGCGAGGTCGTCCGTGACGTATACGACCTTCTCGGCACGCATCTAAACAACCTCCGTTCCGAATGCGAATCCTCCTGCCGCGGCCCAGACCTCCGCCGCTATGGACCCTTCTACTCGACCGCGCAGGCCCTCCTGTACATCTTCTGCTTCCGCTGGCGCGACCTGACCACGGCCGCCATCGAAGGCGACACGCCCGAACAAGTCGACGACCTCGAGCCCGAGGACATCATCTTCCCACCGTCGGTCAAGAGCGTGCTACAGCAAGCCATCCACTCCAAGCTGAACCCGCTCAAGGTGTGCTCCCCGGCGATCGTTGCCGAGTTCGCGCGTATATCCCAGCACCTGAACTTCATGTACGTGTTCAGCATTCTGGAGACCAACAAGCGTCTGCGCATCTCCTCGTATCGCAACATGGCCGCTCTCGCCGATCCCCGCTTCAGCCAGGTCGAGCGCGAGATCCGCGCTGGTGACGATCTCGGATACCAGCTTGATGCGTACTTTCCGTTCGATCCATACCAGTTGCCCCGCAGTCGCCGCTGGTTGGAGGGCGATTACATTGAGTACCGGGGTATTCCGGGTCAGGGCGACGATGACTCGTCTGAGAGTGAGGTCGACGATGATCTCGACAGTCTGAGTGATGGGACTGGCACAGATGATGATGAATAATGGAAGTCATCCGACTAAAGTCCTAAACGCACCTTCCTTCCGAGATTTTTCTATCCGGAAAAAGAAAACCCGTTTGAAGAAAGGTCGAGAGACGAGAGGTCCTTCCTGATACACCGATTGCAGAGACATCACCTCCGTCTTAAAGCACCAAGCACCAAAACAACACCACCCAAAACCAGTACTTGCAAAAAGTTCAAGGAGTTTGCTATTTTTCTTTTTTTATGGTCCAGTTAGCGTGGCGTTCGGAGATCATCAACCTACCTACCCAATCTACCCTACCTTCTCTCATCGACTGCTTGTTTTGATCTATTTGATTGGTTTGTCGTTCTATTCTCTGTTCATATTGTGTATGCGCTTGCTTGATCTGTCGATCGCTAGATACCATACTGTTGTTTCTGATTGATATTTTTTGAATGATGGGATGAGAGGAATGATGAGGTGGAATGATTTAGGGCGTGCTTGTGGTGCGGTGTATTACAAGGAGAGAAATACAATGATTTGAACATTTATTCTTACTCTGATTTGTAGTATTGGTAGTTGTAGTTGTTATACTCCAGATAACTAGATGTATGAATTTACGGTATGGAGAGGTACGGAGTATATATCTATCGACATCATCGTACACATTTCTATTCCAATCACTCTATTATAGATCCCAACCATAATATACTATAATGTATTCATCTGACCAACAACATCAACCTAATATGAAACAACCAAACTGATCAAATAAAATCAAACATCATAAGTCAAAAGACAAAAGATCAATCTACACAGAAACCAAACCCCCCCCCCTCAACGCAGGCACCTCAACCCCAACCACCTCCCCCCCGTCACCATCAACAACAAAAACCACCCTATCCAGCGCCTGCTCCCCATACCGCATCCAATCCCCCATCTGCCACCCGGCACAATAAGCCTCACCATCACCATCGGCCCCCCACCCCTCCTGCCCCGGCAAATCCGACACAGCGGCGCCATCCACCGGGACGATATCAAAATGCAGTCTCCAGTCTTGTCGGAGTAGTCTGCGAGACGGGTGTCCGAGCGAACTGGCTTCGGCGGGGGAGACGGGCGTTTCGATCCCCGTGGGATAAAGGCGGAGTTCGGGGGCGAGGACCCCGAAGCCGAGGGGTGTGTATTGGGTTTTGTAGATTTCTGTGAGTGCGTCTTTGATGGAGTTGTTGGTGTGGGTGAGGGTTGTGAGGTGGAGGCCCGGGTTGGTGTCGAGGGTGAGGGTTAGGGTTGTGTTGGGGGGTTGTGACGAAGACCATGTTCCTGTGTATTTTGTGCTTTGGGCGCGCGTTTCTGCTTCTATGGCTGGGAGGAACGTTCCCAGGACAGAATGGTATAATATGTCAAGTGCGCCGACGGGCCCGGCTGTGAGGATCACGGTGCCGACGCCGTACTGGTCGATCAGCGAGAACTGGGCCGTGTAGCCGAGGGCACCGCCGGATTTGCCGTAGATATCGACTGTGTGGGGGTTGGTCGGGGTGAGGTGGGTTGTGCGGAGGATTTCCCAGGGTGAGCCGACGAGGGTGGTGGGGGAGCTTGTCATCGACGTGGGTTTGAGC
Organism: Aspergillus taichungensis; assembly: GCA_002850765.1. Taxonomy (NCBI): domain Eukaryota; kingdom Fungi; phylum Ascomycota; class Eurotiomycetes; order Eurotiales; family Aspergillaceae; genus Aspergillus; species Aspergillus taichungensis. The sequence goes on from KZ559586.1 coordinate 98,602, forward strand.
CATTTTCGGACTGCAGCGGGGGAGGGGAGGGCTGTGTGCGCGAGGATGGAGGAGGCGAGGGCGCTGAGGTCGTTGAGGGTGGAAAAGAGGCCGCCGCCGCTGGGTTGTGCTTGTTAGTGGGTATCATTCTATACCGATTGGTATTGGGAATGTTGAGAGGTGGCATGGGAGTTTATGTATAGTGCTGGACGTACGGGGCGTTGAATCCAAAGTCGGATCCCCAGGAGGACGGGCCCGGTGGGATCACCGCGTGCTGGGTGTCTCCAGGGGACACGCCGGTGCTGGTCAAGTTCAACGGTTGCAGGATCGTCTCCTGGAGGAGTGTTGAGTAATTCTTGCCGGTTGCCTGCTCGAGACAGAAGGTGAAGAGGAGGAAAGACAATTGCGAGTACGTGGGCCTGGAGTTCACGGGGTTGACGGGCAGCGTGGATAGGAGACCGTGGAGCATTTCTACACGCGCGTCAACTAAGCCGGTGGAATATACATGACTGGAGAAGACATACCCTGTCGCGTACAGGCTTTGGTATTGTTCAGCCCTATGACACCGCAAGGGGGATAGTCGGATGGATCGAGGTGAGGTAGCCCTAGACTTTCGTAGAAAGGCTGGAGGAAGTAGAACTCGTAGACGTCTTGCTTGTTAACCTTTCATTATTATTTAGGATGGTGATGGATAGCGTACAGTTCGGCGGAATCCCCGCCAGATGCTCCCCCAGCGTCCCCAGCGTGATCTCCCCCCACGGGATAGTCGACTCCGGCGCAGCCAGCTCAGGAAAGAAGTGCGTCACGGGGGTGTGGACATCCACCCCGGATTTCAGCAGCATGAGATCAGAGAATACTTTGGACACAGACCCAATGAGGTACTGCGAGTCTCCGGTGACCGTTTCCGTCCCTTGTGTATTGAGTGCGGCTCGATGATGGTACTCCCAGATGGGCCTTGCTCCCTGCCCACCATTGGGGGAGACGAGACCTATGGAGAAAGAGACATTGTCTACTGGCCAGCCGGCTCGTATGTCGCCATTTAAAGCTGAATCTAAGGCTGTGGTTAGACGGTGGGCTGCGTCTTTGATGTGTTGGGACTGGGCGAGGTTCGTAGGCCGGGGTAGGAGAGGCCCGTCTGGGGGACAGCCGCTGTAGGAGGGGATTGGTTTGAGGGATGGGACTGGAGGGAGTTGGGCTGTGGAGGTCTGTATGAAAGATGCTGCACTGGCTAGGTGGAGGAGGAAATGCATTGTGCTGAGGTCCTAATCTGGAATTGGGGTAGATAGTATGGGTTAGATGGCAGGGCTAGGGTTAGCTTCACGAAGTCTCCTTGATGGAAGGCGGAGAATGGAGAGCATGTTAGAAGACTCTTTCATTGATTGACGTTTAGATGGGACTGGTATATATATACTAGAGATGTATAGATATATAAAAATCTCAAGCAGGTTTAATGACGTGTGCTCGTATAACTACAACAGGCAAGTCTCGTATCCGCATAATTTGACACCTGACTAATTAACCTCCAATGTACATGGATATCTTGGCATGCATCTGCTGCGAACAAAGAAACAAGAACAATCAGAACTCAATTCTAGAAAGCCAAGAACAATACTTCATTTGTCCCGATCATGGCGTCTGCAACAATAAAAAGATACTTTCGCCCTGTATGCATGGTGACAGCCTGCATCATTGTCAGCCAACAAACCTACAATTACAGACATCAATATTGTTCCAATCCAGCTTTTACGCGGTCGACATGGATATCAAACGGTACTACAGCGCTATTGAAACCCGTGTGGGCAACTGGCTGCTCTTTGGAGGCCGCGCGCACTTGGGTTACTACCCCCGCGATACCTGGTGGCCGTTTCCGACCTACCAGTCCCTCGTGGCTATGGAGAATCAGATCGCCCTGTCACTGCGTTTGGCCCGGGGCTCTCGTGTTCTCGATGCTGGCTGTGGGGATGGCCAGGTAGCGCTGCATCTGGCGCAGCGAGGCGGCCTGCGCGTCCACGCCATCGACGTGTTGCCGCAGCAGGTCCAGCGAGCGCGGCAGAATGTCGCGGCGGCGGTATCGAGAGGACATGCGACCGCCCGATCATATAAACCTCTGGAGGCTCCAGTGGGCATGGTAACCGTACACACAGACGACTACCACCATCTGACCACGGTGACTGCCGACTCGATGGACGGGATCTACACGATTGAAACGCTTGTGCACGCGTCGGACCTCCCAACGGTCCTGGCGGAGTTATACCGCGTCCTGAGACCCGGCGGCCGGATTGCCTTGTATGAATACGACCACTGGCGGGATCAACGGGCGGCGCAGGCCGCGGGCGCCGGAGACGGATCCCCGGCGATGGACGACAAGGTTCGACAATACGGTGCATTCGCTCGTGCCGACGGAGATGCCGGCAACGGAGGGTGGGACGGCCTGGCCCAGGCGGTGGCCCAGGCGGGCTTCGTGGACGTACAGGAACGGGACATTTCGGCGCACATCCGGCCGCTGCTGCGGTGGCTGGTCTTCTTCCTGTCCCTTCCCTGCCTGATCGTGGTGGCGTTGGGGGTGGAATCGTATTTCATCAATACGGTGGCGGTCGTGGTGAACTACCGCCGCGGGTGGAAGTATGTGGCTGTAACGGCCCAGAAGCCGGATGGGAAGATGGGGAACAACCCGAGATGAGATGCCGATCGCTGTGGATCCACGCTACCCACGGGAGGACTGTGACGTGATGGTCTCATGGTGAACCTGGAATCGAATTTGATCAGACGCTATTGTACATGACTGTCGTAATCGCAACGCTTTAAAAACTATGCCCGGAACACCGAAACATGAAAATCAAGAGAATATAATGATAACAATAGATGCAATGAACTCAACCAGAACAAACACATCAGAAGAAGGATCTAGGATGACTTCTCGAAAATGTGCTTCATATCCGCACATGCATCGCGGTAGAGGATGTTGACCTTCTTCTGGTCTCGGAAGGGATTGGGGGACTTGTCCCAGGCGTGCGGCTCCTTCTCGATCATCATGGCGCGCACGTGTTTGTTGATGTTCTGCAGCCGACGCACAAAGTGCTGGCCCTCGTTGAGGAGCATGTCCCACTCGCAAATATACAGAAAGATGTCGTGAGGGAGGGCATCGGCCAGGACGTCGTCGTGCGCCCGGACGGGGGACGCATAGGGCGACTGGCGGGCGGCGCGGTCCGGCAAGTAGGCCTCGTCAAAGAGATCGGTGAAGAAACTGGGTAGGGTCTTGTTGGGCATGACACTCATGGCGCGGCGGTGGTCGCGGGATTCTTCAAAGTCCAGGATGGGATACCAGGAAAAGAGACCGACGATGTTGAGGTCACTGACGGCGGTGTTGATCAGTTCCTGGGTGGAATCGGCCCGGTTCAGCCAGCGGTCGTGAACGTCGTGCGACATGAGGGCGCGCAGGCGGAGGGGGACGGTGACGGCCAGATTGCCCCCGGCGGAGAAGCCCGAGAGCACGATGCGCGAGACGTCGAGGCCCAGCTCGGTGGCATTGGCGGAGAGATACTGCAGAGCCAGGACTCCATCGTCGACGGCGGCGGGAAAGGGATGCTCGGGTGCCCGGCGGTATCCCACGCTGACAACGACAGCACCGACCTCGTCAAGAATGGACTGGGCCCAGCGGCTGTCATCGGTAGGGGCTCCCAAGGTAAATCCGCCGCCGTGGAAATTGACGACGATGGGAAGTCGGCGTCCCTCCTTGCGGCCGGCGACGTAGGAGGGCGGACAGTAGAAAGACAACGTGACCCGGGCAGAACCGGAGGCAAAGGAGCGGACAAAGGAGGGACGCGGGGGTCGTGGAGGGGCGATATCATGAAAGAACATGCCGAGGCGCATCAGAGAGCGCCAGAAGACGGCTTGAACCAGTAACCACCATCGCGAGGGTGGGGAGGGCATTTCTTCAAACGCGGTCATGCGTGGAATCGATTTTGTTGAGAGAGATATCAACTGTAATCAGTTCAAGTATAAGAATTGATCGAATTGAGAAGAGAAACCGTGACGATAGGCTAAACGGAACGGAGAGCCGATCAGGAGACTAAGAGAGAGTAGAGAGTGGCGAGACCAGTCTAGAGCCCGGAAAAGACGGAGTGGAGATGAGAGGCAATTTGTTCATTGACTGGTAAAGTACAAACAACAAGAGCACGAAGAGAGAGAGAGAGAGAGAGAGAGAGAGAGAGAGAGAGAAGAGAAAGAAAGCTTGAAGCAGACCAAGAATGACGAGAGAATGCAGAGAGAGAAGAGAAAGTGAAGCCGAAGAGAGAAAAGTTGGAGAAGAAGAAGAGAGAGATGGATGCGGTGATGGTATTGATGTATGTAACGGTATCATCCCCATGTTTGTGGCAGGAATGTATGGGTAATCCCAGTATTCCTCCGGTTATGATGGTAATTTTAACGATGACATCATCAGGTCCGGAACGGACACCCCCGTTTCAAGGCTTGTCTTCGGATCGTCACTTTTTCTCTTCATTTCATTGGCGATGATCATGATGATATGACTCTTTTCCTCTCTTGATTGACTTGGGAAAATCTTCTTTAACTGAGACAGGAGATGGAGTGACATGATTGGTGTGTTGTTGATTTAGAATCTGGGTAATAAAGCCCCTCTCATCTCACCTTCGTCATCTTCATCCCGGTTTTCTCCTCTACTTCTCCTCCCTCTCTTTACCTCTCTCCATCACCTAGGTCTTCCTCTATCCTCTTCCCTCCTCTTTCATTTCTTGCTCTTTCCTTCTCTCTTATTAGAAAAAAAGCATCACTTTCACTTTGCATTGTGGTTCACGGTGAATGATCTAGCATCCTCTTGTCTGCCGTCATCGTTCGGATACCTTGACCCATCTCGCCAGTTGCCACTGCTTCTAACCATTTCATTCCTCTTCTCCTCTCCTCCGTGTGAATACCGGAAAGAAAGAGAGTGAGAGAGAGACAATCATGTCCATCAAACGCGCCTTGACCAAACTCACCCCCAAATTGGGGGAGTCCGAAGAGACCTCCTCCCAGTCAACCTCCCCCCACCGTCGGAAAACCTCCGCCGTGACCACCTCCCCCCGTCGCAGCATTCTCAGTAGCTTCCTCCCCAATCGCGATTATGCCTCCTCCTCCGAAGACATGTCGGATGATTCCTCCATCACCGGCGTCCTCTCCAAAAACCAGCAAAAGCGCCTGGCGCGTCAACAACGACGCAGTGGCCAGCGTTCGCGCTTGAGCGAGGAGCAGCAGCACTCCGAAGGCTCGGAACGGCGACACCGGGAGGAGGTCGAGAATGCCGCCCGCGAGGAGACTGCCGAGATGAAGGCCCGTTACGGGGATCTCCCCTTGATGCAGTCCCGCATCCGACCGCGGGAGTCCCGCACCAGCTTCGCCGACATCTCCACCGACGCGGCCGGGAAAGAGGTCTTGTTCACCGCGCGCCTGCACATCGTGCGTCGCATGAGCGCCAAGCTGGTCTTCCTCGTCTTCCGCCAGCAGCTCGACACCTTCCAGGGTGTTCTGCATGAGCAGGCCGGTGCCAAGTCGTTGGCCATGGTCCAGTGGGCCGAGCACCTGCGCATCGGCTCCATCGTGCGCGTCCAGGGCACCATCCAGGTGCCCCAGGTGCCCGTCCTCGGCTGTACCATCCACAATGTTGAGTTGGCCATCGAGTCCATCCACCAGGTCGTGCGCCGCGAGGACCCCGTGCCCTTCAGCGTCTACGAGGCCGAGATCCATTCCCCCAAGGACGAACAAGTTGACGGCCGTCGCAACCACATCTCCGATCGCACCCGTTTGAACAACCGCCTCCTCGACCTGCGCACCCCCACATCGCAGTCCATCTTCCGCATCCAGTCCGGAATTGGCAACCTCTTCCGCAACGCCCTGGACGACCAGCGCTTCATCGAGATCCACACCCCCAAGTTGCAGGGCGCTGCCACCGAGTCCGGCGCCAGCGTCTTCGAGGTTAACTACTTTGGCCGCCCCGCCTTCCTGGCCCAGAGCCCCCAGCTGGCCAAGCAGATGTGTATCGCCGCCGACTTTGGCCGAGTCTATGAGATCGGCGCCGTCTTCCGCGCCGAGAATTCCAACACCCACCGCCACCTGACCGAGTACACGGGACTGGACATCGAGATGGCCATCGAAGAGCACTACCACGAGATGCTCGACGTGCTCGACGCCACCATCAAGAACATCCTGAAGGGCCTTTACACCCGGTACCGCCGCGAGATTGACACGGTGAAGCAGCAGTTCCCCGCCGACGACCTGGTCTGGCTGGACCAGACCCCCGTCATTCGCTTCAGCGAGGGCATCGACATGCTCAACGCCTCGGGCTGGCGCGACGAGGACGGCAATCCTCTCCCCGACGACGAGGACCTGTCCACGCGCGACGAAATCCGCCTCGGCCAGCTGGTCAAGGAGCAGTACGGCACCGACTACTACATCCTCGACAAGTTCCCCACCGGCGCCCGGCCCTTCTACGCCATGCCCGACCCGGACGACCCCCGCTTCACCAACTCCTTCGACATCTTCATCCGCGGCCAGGAGATCGTCTCGGGCGGCCAGCGGATCCACGACCCGGACATGCTCGAGGAGAACATGCGCCGCGTCGGCATCGACCCGGAGAGCATGGAAGACTACATGGAGGGCTTCCGCTGGGGGGCCCCTCCGCACGCCGGCGCCGGCGTGGGCCTCGAACGCCTGCTGATGCTCATCCTCCAGCTGGGCAACATCCGCCTGGCCACGCTCTTCTACCGGGACCCGCGAACCTTCCCGCGCCGGCCGCCAGTCGAGCGCCTGCGGCATCCGGAGTCGTCGACGCTCGAACCCCCATGGGTCAAGCACCACCTGGGCACGACCGCGCCCGACGAGAGCCACCTGCAGCCGCTCGAGCACCTCATCGCCAACTACGGCGATGCCACATCCACGTCCTACGGCGACGACCGGTTCAAGATCTGGCGCGACCTGGGCACCGGCGCCGCCGTCGCCTACGTCCCCAGCAGCAGCAACTACGCCATCATCCCCGGCAACCCGCTCTGCGATCCCCGACAGTACCACCGCATCATCGCGCAGTTCCTCCAGTGGCTGCGGCGCACCACCAAGTACCGGCCCGTGTGGCTGCTCTGCTCACCCGCCGTCGAGACCGTGCTCGGCGAGCGCCTCGGCTGGCGCAGTCTCTCCTGCGTCGCCGAAGAGCGCGTCGACCCCTCGCGGAACCTCGCCGCCGCCGACGGCGAGATCGCGCGCAAGATCCGCCACGCCGAAAGCGAGGGCGTCAAGCTCGTCACCCTCAACCAGGGCGAACTCCCCATCGACGACGCCCGGCAAAAGATCGACAAACGGATCCAAGACTGGCTCGCCAACCGCAAGGGCACCCAAGTGCACCTCTCGGAGATCCGACCCTGGTGGGACGCCGACCACCGCTGGTACTTCTACGCCGTCGACAAAACCGGCACCGTGTGCGCCTTCGTCGCGCTCTGCACGCTGGCTCCCGAATGGGGCATGCAGGTCAAATACAGCTTCGACTTCCCCGGGTCCCCCAACGGGGTCATCGAGCACCTGGTGACGCACGCGATCCAGACGGCCGCGCGCGCGGGAGTCAAGAGCCTGACCTTCGGCGCCGGCGCCACCAACTCCCTCACGCCGGGCCATAACATGTACGGGCCCAAGACGAAGATGCTGCAGCATACGTACGACACGCTGGCGAAGCAGTTCCATCTGGTGCGGAAGAGCGAGTTCCGGGCGAAGCTGGGCGCGGTTGACGATCCGCTGTTTATTGCTTATCCGCCGCATGGGCTGGGGTCGAAGGGGATCCGGGCGGTTTTGAATTTCTTTGAAGATTAAATTCCCCCCCTCGCTCACTTTCTCCTCTCTTATCATTTTATGAGCCGTGATGTTGGTTAGATGTTTTCTTTTCGGTTAAATCTCCCCTTTTGTTGGATTGATCTCCCTTTTGTTGGATTGCATTGGTTTTTGTTGATGTTCTGTTGATGACCCTATCATGTTGCATTTTATCTATATTATATGTGAGATGTATCTACGCTGTATTAACCCTATATTTGCGCCGTGTTCTACTGGTGTACTATTCTACCATTAAGAGGGACGTCTCAAGCATTCCTACCATATAGATGTATACAATGGACGCCTCTTCGTTTTATACTTTCAGTATCAGGACATTATCTTCGCTTCTTACTTTCATTGTTCACCTACGGCTACTTTTCTGCCTTCTTTCCCCTGATATCGTGAGTACAATCATTATATTATCACATTACCGAGTGTTACAATTACATTATATATAGATTATCGTACTTTCTTCCCCTCCTCGCCCCCTCTACCCATACCCATACCCTTCCCCCTCCCCTTCGTCCCATCCCTACCCACATCCATACTCCCCAACAACCTCCCAACCTCCCCTACAACCCACCACGCAACCCCCGCAGCGACAACCGCCACGAGTAGCACCCACCCAGCCGTATGCACCAACGATCTCGGAAAGACATTCATCAGGTACGGATCGAGCACGACATCCACCACAACGGGCGGCACACGCTCCATCAGCGTCTTGTCCAGCGAGTAGTAGTCTGCCTGGGCGCGCACGCGCAGGAAGAGCACCGAGTCGCTGGTGAGGGTGGGGTCGTGCGGGGCGGAGGCGCCGTCGTGGGGGATGATGGGCGCGGCGAGGGAGGCGAGGGAGGCGAGGCGCGCGCTGGAGTAGAGGGTTAGGGAGGTGAGGAGCGCGGGGGTGGAGATTGCTTTGTGGGGGTGGTGAGTTGTGAGGGTGAATGATGTTGGTTGCTTTCATTTTTGTAATGGTTAGTTTGATTTATTTGTTTAATTTTAAGTTTTGGAGGGTTGAGAGAGAATATGAAAGAGGGTTAAGAGAGGATATAAGAGGGATTACCGTGGCTAGCCAGCAGAGGCGCACTTCGTAGCGTTGTCCTGGGGTGAGATTCTCGAGAAAGTACCATGTGTCTGTGCCGTCGTCTTGGTTGGTCGAGTTGGGGAACGAGGCGTTCAATTGAGTGCGGAGGTAAGAGACGGATGGAGAGAGTCGTTGGAGACCGAGGTCGTCGAGGTTGGGCGTGAGGGCGGGGATGAGGACTGGGGATGGGGCGAGGAAGATGGTCTTTTCGACGTTGGCGGAGGTGAGGATAGGGAAGAGGGGGAGGAGGAGGAGGGGGAGGAGGAGGGAAGAAAGGAATAAATGCATTGTTAGAGGATTGTATTATAGAGCGTATAAGAGTGTTGATGTGAGGGAGAGACCGACCATTGTGTCTATAGAGTATAGTAGGCCTGAAGGTATCGATAAGATCGTCACCAGGATCGCTGCCTGAGAGATGCGTCATTCACGTGATGCCCCGAAGAAATCCAGGTCGCTGACTCAGCTGCACACCGCACCATGGATAAACAGCTTTTGTGGACCAATCAGGTCGAGTGCAGCACGACGCGACCCAACTGGAACGTGATCAGCCCGACTAGAGAGCGGTTCACCCAGTAGTGCGGCCTTAGGCGTGCGCTGTCATTCGTAGTCTTGTTGTTCGGTCTTGTTTTGGTTTTGTCTCTTTGTCTCCCCATCCTCTTCCTTTCCTCTCGTCTTTTCTTCCTCTTCCCTTCTTCTCTCTCTCTCTCTCTTCTTCTTCCCTCTCTCTCTCAAATCATTCATATTACTCTGGACGTATCTCTGGTTCGTGACCCCCTCTTTTCCCTACTCTCCCCAGTCAAATTGGCCCCATTCCCACCCGTTCCTCCCCTCCCCCTTTGGTTTGTGTTGTTCTTCCCGTTTAGGTATCTGACTTACCCCTGAAACTTCCGTACAGATCATTTCAGGGTATTTTATTTTTTCCCCTTCCCCTCCCACTTTCCACACCGTTTGTTATTACCTCTTTCTCTTCATCTCCCTCTCCCTCTCTCTCTTCCTCTCTCTCCCCTCCATTTCTCTCCACACCATAATCTCCCCCAATTTCATATCGACAACATGAGAGAGGTTATTAGTTTGAACGGTATGTGGCACGCGTCTTCCTTTTTTGTTTTGATTTTTTTTAGTTTTCGAGACGCCCTTCCCGCCGTCTCCTCTCGTCTTGTCCGTGTTGTGACTAATTGTTTTCTTCCCCTCAGTCGGCCAGGCTGGTTGCCAGATCGCCAATTCTTGTTGGGAGGTACGATTCCATTCGATACGATTGAAGACAAAGTTCGATCAGGATGTGGACTGACTGTTGGTAGCTTTACTGTCTCGAGCACGGTATCCAGGTACGTGGCTTCGTGGTTGGCTTGACCGCCTCCTCAACCAACAGCCCAATGACTTCGGCCTGATCCGAGGAATGTGTCAATCGATGGAATGTCAACTGACAGATCTCCTAGCCCGATGGATACTTGACCGAGGAGCGCAAGAAGGGTGATCCCGACCATGGCTTCAGCACTTTCTTCTCCGAGACTGGTACGTATAGCACCCATGGCATATGGCACATGGCACATGGCACACATGGCACATATGGCTTCAAACCTTCGTAGATTTCTTCCCACTAACTTCCCATCAGGCCAGGGCAAGTATGTTCCTCGCACCATCTACGCCGATCTCGAGCCCAACGTGGTCGATGAGGTCCGCACCGGCACCTACCGCTCCCTTTTCCACCCCGAGAACATGATCACCGGCAAGGAGGATGCGTCCAACAACTACGCCCGTGGTCACTACACCGTGGGCAAGGAGATGATCGAGCAGGTCCTCGACAAGGTCCGCCGTGTCGCCGACAACTGCGCCGGTCTCCAGGGCTTCCTCGTCTTCCACTCCTTCGGTGGTGGTACCGGCTCCGGCTTCGGCGCCCTCCTCATGGAGCGTCTCTCCGTCGACTACGGCAAGAAGTCCAAGCTCGAGTTCTGCGTCTACCCGGCCCCCCAGAACGCCACCTCCGTCGTCGAGCCCTACAACTCCATTCTCACCACCCACACCACCCTGGAGCACTCCGACTGCTCCTTCATGGTCGACAACGAGGCCATCTACGACATCTGCCGCCGCAACCTCGGCATTGAGCGCCCCAGCTACGAGAACCTGAACCGCCTCATCGCCCAGGTCGTCTCGTCCATCACCGCCTCCCTGCGTTTCGACGGCTCCCTCAACGTCGATCTCAACGAGTTCCAGACCAACCTGGTCCCCTACCCCCGCATCCACTTCCCCCTCGTGGCCTACGCCCCCGTCATCTCCGCCGACAAGGCTTCCCACGAGGCCAACTCCGTCAGCGAGATCACCACCGCCTGCTTCGAGCCCAACAACCAGATGGTCAAGTGCGACCCCCGCAACGGCAAGTACATGGCCACCTGTCTGCTCTACCGCGGCGACGTCGTCCCCAAGGACACCCACGCCGCCGTCGCCACCCTCAAGACCAAGCGGACCATCCAGTTCGTCGACTGGTGCCCCACCGGCTTCAAGATTGGTATCTGCTACCAGCCCCCGCAGTCCGTGCCCAACGGCGATCTGGCCAAGCTCGACCGCGCTGTGTATGTTTTTTCTTTCTTCCTTTCTTTCTTTCCTTCTTCCTTCCTTCCTTTCTTTCTTTCTATTTTCTGTTCTACTGCATGTCTCGGGGGGAAATGCGTACTGACTTTCTCCAGGTGCATGCTGTCCAACACCACCGCCATCTCCGAGGCCTGGTCCGCCCTCGACCACAAGTTCGACCTCATGTACTCCAAGCGTGCCTTCGTCCACTGGTACGTCGGTGAGGGTATGGAGGAAGGTGAGTTCTCCGAGGCTCGTGAGGATCTCGCGGCCCTGGAGCGTGACTACGAGGAGGTCGCCAGCGACTCGCTGGAGGAGGAGATGGAGCCCGAGTACTAAGCGTCCGCGTCGACTGGTCGATCTCCTGACTGGGCCACCTAGATGGAATGGGTCCGAGGGATGGATCGTGCGCGTCGTGTCCCTTGCAAATAGGAAGAGAGAAAATTGGCTTAGCAAGACTCTGATTTCTTTGTCTGATATATTTTTAATATCCCTGGAATCCGCGATGAATTTACCGCTCGTTGATCATTTTTCTTCTTCTCCGTTATTATTATTTATTTCTGTAATCGATGTTTTTTTTTTTTTGCGTTCTGCGATTCGTGGATTCATTGTGGGAGAATCAGGGTGAACATAAATACTCCATGGGGAGCTCCAATTCTTTAGATTTGTGATATTCTATGACTGGGCATCGTCACCCGTAGAGAGACACGGGTTCGAGATAAATAATTTGGGGGGCGAGAGAGAGTGGTGATCCTCATACTAAAGGCAGAGAGGAATAGGGAGGTCAAAGAACGGGACTGACCGCCCGGGCCAAGTCTCTTACCTAAGGCACCCACTTAGTTATCCCCAGAGGAGCTTCCACACCTCTCTCTCTCCCTGCTCTCGCTCTCTCTCCTCTCTCTCCTCGCCCTCTCTGGGATTGCTCACTCTCACCTTCTCGTCATCATTTCACCTCAAGCTGTGACTTGTCTCCTGTATTCTCGTCTCATCAATTACTCGATCTCGCATTCGGACCGCCCCAATCTCCCCCATCCCTTCTCTTCCCGCCCCATCTACCCCCTCTCCCCCTCGCCCTATCTATGCCCGTGCTATCGTCCCGGTAATCTCCAACGTCGACCGTCGACCCAACATCGAACTACTTTAATCCCAATTCACGATTCCAACATCACGAGCGTCGGAAAGGAGGGGAGGCGCTGTTCCCCCCCTTAGGTGATCATTATGGCTGACACTGGTGAGTGGACTCCGCCCCCCCCCCCCCCCCCCCCCCCCCCCCCCCCCCCCCCCCCCCCCCCCCCCCCCCCCCCCCCCCCGTTGGTTACCTACTTAGGGACAACATCCGCGACTCTCCTGGCACCACAGCAGAA
>KZ559587.1:0-111388 GCA_002850765.1 Aspergillus taichungensis
TTTATTTTTACTTTTTTTCTTTTTTTTTTTTCTGTTTTGTTCTTTCTTTCTCCTTCTTGCAGGTGTGATGGTGTGATTCTTGAAAAATGTTGTATACTACATCGATGGATTACACAGTGTGATGGAAGGATAGTTCGGTATCTGATATCAAATCCCACGCTGCCGGTCAGCGAAAGTTGTACATAGTTGGAAAAAATACATTCGATACACTGAAGTCAAACAAGAGAACGCCGAAAAACAAACAAGAAAGGAAGGAAGAAGAATAAAGAACGGCCCTTCTCGGGTATAACGTACACAGACACCATAAACCTGAGCAGAGATGGACCACAATACGAACTAGCTAGCTAGGGCAACCATAATGCCTAGTCCGATGGAGAGGAGAAACTTATTCACCCACCAAGTGACTACTGCACATCTCCCATCCCGCAGTACAGCAGAAGATCGCCATCAGCAGAGAGAAGAGACATTACTATCGCCGACACAAATCAGACTCACAACCCTGCATAGCCAGTCCAGGGCTAGGAGCAGGATCCAACGAGCCCCTCGCCTTCCCAATCAACCAGTCCGTCAGTGTAACGAACTTGGCCGTGCGTTCCCACCCCCTCGCATCATCGGCATGCTCGATCGTATGAGACGCGATCCTCCCCTCTTCGTCAAACGAGAAGATGAACAGCCCGGTGAACTGCTCTTCCTTGGAGAGCTTGAATATCGGCGCGTCTCCGCCGAGAAGCACGCTCAGGTTGCGGTTGATGCCCGGTTTCGAGGACGAGGACGCTACGCGGGATGGGCTGGTGTCACTGGAAGAAGTAGACGGCTGGGAGTCTTCGTTTCGCGGCTCCGTCTTCCATCGAACGACTAGCCGTTCGTCGCCGATGTCGTTAGTGTCGCTGCTGCTTCCTTCGGGGTCCAGCACGGTCCCTGCGCGCACTATGCGCTCGCTGATTATCTGCAGTTTGACGTTGCCGACTAATGGGAGGGCGCTCCAGGCTACCGGGACGGTCCACAGCGCGGCGCGGTAGAGGGTTCGTCCTTTGACTGTGGGGAGGTGCGGGTGGGTGGATGGGAACAGGTGGAGGGTCACATGCGGTGAGAGGATCTCTGTTGGGAGGGGGTTGAAGAGGAGGGTGGGGAGGAGGGGGGAGAGAGTTCGGAGAGCTATAGATTGACCGGTTAGCAGGATTCGATCATCATATCAAGAACTCAAGAAAACACAGGATGAAGCAAAGCAATAATAGGGCATACATACTCTTCCCCAATTTCAAAACCCGCTCATCGGGCGGTTTGCGCTCCCCGTTCGAGCCCTTCCCCTCCAGCTCATCGGAAATGCTCCGGTTGCGCCCCGACGGCGAGAAGCGCAGCGCTGTCCCGAGCGGAGGAGCCTGCCAGTGTTCGGGTTCATGGAGGATGCCGTGTTGCGGGTGCGCGAGGGGCCGGACGGGCGAGGAGACGAAGAACTGGCAGGGTACTGTGCGAGTTGTCGATGGTCTTTTTGCGGAGAGGAGATTCCGGATGGGGAGTTGGGACGCTGGCAGCGCGACTAGCTTGGGCATGGTGACGGACGGTGGATGCAAGGGAAGTTGGCGCAGTCAGTACAGGCCGCGGACTGATGACGGCGACTGGAGATGAATCAAGCCATGCAGTGAGGATGAATGTGAGGATCTAAACGACGAACAACGACTGGGAGAGGAGTTGGAGTCGTTGGTTTAGACGGAAGTCGATTCGATGACGGCCGATCCCGTGCGACTTGCCTGTTTCGGCGATGACATCACGGGTTTCCTATCTATGTTTCCTCCGAAGTATACTATATCTACAATCCCAGATATCAAATATCCATCATTCATTATTACCAGTCTAATCTGGTATGTATCGATAAATCAACCGCGTAGTATATCATCCTGAGATAAATCAACCGCGTAGTATATCATCCTGGTATTCAAAACCCAAACTACTCAAGCCAACTCGTCATCATCATCATCATCACCACCAAGCCGCCTCTCCGCCATCTGTCGGATCTTATCCTCCAAGACGCCCCGTCCATACCGCTCCGCAATCCGGACAGCCGCTTCGACCATCTTACCGTTGCGGTCTCTCATCATTTGGACCAGCTCCAGGGCTTTCATGCCCCGTTCTTCACCTTCTCGGCACTCGACGGCCAGCAGCTGCAGAAGAATCTTGTCGAGCTCCAGCTCCTTGCGGACGAGCTCCGCACGTTGGCTGGCTGTCGCATTGGTGGAGGAGAGTAAATCCTGGAAGAGCGACAGCATCACGTTGCCTCGCACGAAAGACTCCTCGAACCGCGGGCCTTCGTTGCGCTCGGCGTCTTCGCCGGAGCTTTGCCCGGGGGCGTCCGAGATGGGGACCCGGAAGTCGAATTCGCTCAGCAACGGCCGGGGGAAGTACGGGTATTGGTCCCCTCCCTTCAGGATGATACAGTGGAATTTGTCTTGCGCAACGGCAACCGGCCAGTACGTCTCCTCCTTGCGACCGCTGGCTAGACGCTCCAACTGTTTAGTGTCTAGAAGGGGAACCCAGCGCGCCTGGCCGGGAGTGCGCCAGTGTTGGAGAATCAGCAGCACGCCTTCGGTGTCGTAGATGCATGGGTCCTGTTTCTGAAATCAGCAACGGTCGATTTATTGGAATTCTCGAGTGTGGACATCACTCACCCCGGTATCGGAAAAGAAGACACTCTTCAGTTCTGACCCCTCCGGCAGCGCCACGACATCCTCGTTCTGGCAAATCTCGTCTCGCTTGACGTTTTCGACCGTGTATCGTAGGGATGCCGTGCGGCCGTCGCTTCCCAGGGGTCCGTTTCCGACCGTCATCACGTAGTCGCGCCAGGCGGCGCACGTCACGGCTGGACTCTTCTGCCGGTACACTTTGAACGGGGTGCCAAATAGCGTATACACGCGCACGTAGTCCTTTGTAGTCACCGCGACGATGTAAGAATCACTCAGCGCCAGCGCTGTCGCTGTCAGCATGAACCATCTACATCTACCGTTCATCAGGCTAGGTCTCACCTCGGATGAATTCCCCTTGGGGCAGCTGGGTCCGCCAGTCCGCCCGCGTAGTCCATGTCTCATGCGGACGGTAGAATATCGTGGCAGGGCTGCCATCGCTGGGGTTATTAGAGAACAAAGTCCCATTGTCATCTACCATCATCAGCATAGTTCATCAGCTGGGATCAGGGCACACTTACTGAGACACGCCCGGTCGTAGATATACGGGTCGGTAAAGTGAAAGTCGCGGTGAAGCTCCCGGTCGTAAAACTCCACGGTCACCGTGTTATGGGTCTCCTGGTCCACAGTCCACACAGCGCCGGTCAGGTTCAGACCTGGCCGAGTCAGCATATTCCAATCCATTCACCACGGTTTATAAGGAATTCACTTACAAAGGTATCGGCGGTTGCCTCTCCATGGTGTGCTACCGGGCTGAAGAGGGGGATGCACCTTCGGCCTCCCAAACGAGCCGATCATCCGTTTATCGGTGTGGCCGCCAATGTCATCCAAATGCCGGTTCGTCCGTTTGCCGAACTCATTCACCTCCTCCTCGGCATAGCCCGCTCCGTCGTCATCCTCGACAAAGTCCGCCATTCCCTGATCCCCGGCGAGGAGGTCGTCGAGGGAGTCGGGAGACCCCAGTCTGTCCCTCCGCTCGATGGACTCCTTCGGTCGGCTCGCCAACGGTCGCCGCACATTGTCGGAGATTTCTGCCAACGGACCGGGGAATATAGGAGCAGCCTGGAGCGGTTTCTGCAGCAGAGGCTGGTGCGCAGATTGGACGATCCCATCGTATATAAACAATTCTCCATCCGAGGTCGTAAACGAAAGCGAGTTGGTCGTCGGATGCCAGGCAAGGTTGATCACGTTCGCAAAATCATGACTCTGCAGGACCTTTTGCGTGCGCGTGTCCCAGATCAGGACCTGGCCGTCCGCACCAGCGGAAGCAAGAAGCGCCCCATTAGGCGACCAGCTGATGGCGGTGACCGGTCCGTTGTGGCCGCCCGAAAACACCTTTTCCTTTTTCCACTGGCCAGTGGAGAAGATCGCGATGTCGCGAGTGGCTTCTGCAGACGCGAACGCCGTCCCATCCGGATGCCATACCGCTCTCGACGTCGTTTCGTCCTCGGGTTCCAGTCGCTGTATGACGCCGTCTAGCTTTTGCACGAGTTCGGGCTCCTCCGACGCGATGGAGTAAACGTAGAGGAAACCGTCTGTACACGAAACCGCAATGTACTGGCCGTTCGGGTCGAACGTGACGTGCTTGCTGCCTTTGGTCTGCTCCCGCAGGTACTTCACTTTGGTCATGTCCTCGATGTTGACGATCTTTACTGTAAGTTCACTGGCAGTATAACATGTCAGCTCTGTAAGATGCGCGCGCATGTGTCAGTGGTCACGGGGGACATACTCGCTCGCAACGGCAGCCCACTCCCCATCTCTCGAGACAGCAATGTCCCGCACAGGCAAGGCACAGCGAACCAGCAATTTCTCCGGTCGTCCCGATCCTATCTCGTACTGCCATACCGTTCCGTCTTCGGCGCCCAAGATGAAAGATTCGTTCTAATCGATTGCCCATCAGTAACCCCTGGTCTTCCTACGCGACAGGAATATCAACGAACCGTAGCACCGATACCCATATGTCCATCGACGCCTTCGTCAACGGTTTTCGGCTCGCCATCCTGGCCGACAGTGTAGATACGAATCGCCGAGTTGGAACCGCCCGTGATCACGCGGCGACCGTTCGGGGTGTACGCCAGAACAGTCGCTCCCGGAGTATCTGTATTGATATAATGTGAGTCAGGCGCCGTTCACAGTGATCAAAGTTCCGGTTACTTACGCGCTGGCCGACCCCTAGGTCGGAGTGCTTCGGAGGTCATAGTTAGGGATAAGATGGAAAGCAAGTGGCCAGCTCAGCTGAACACAGCACATGAGTCGCCGGCACGAGTTTCAATCTGTCAGTGTTCAAGCCGATCCAAACAGATCGTACCTATACCTAGGTATGTACGTAGGTATGGAGTCGTCTGGCTCCGGTGGTTGATCTGATTTGATCGGAGGTTCAGCGCCTCCCGACGCGTCGAGCGCGTCCGGGCGCGACGTACTCATACCCGATCGGGTAATGTTTAGGGCTTAGGGCATGTCAATAGGGCTTCGACTTTTCTATAGTATGATCTCACTCTACTCTATCGACTCTTGAAGAATTGCTGGCTAGTCCGGTAGCCATCAAGAAGTCAAAATCCGCCCCTTCCTCCGCTTGGTTCACCGAACGCTCATACAAAGCACGGTACCCTCGTCTCGGCTCCTGTTGCGGGACACCCGCTCCAGCCAAAGCCAGCTTCCTCGCATCCACGCGTGCTCTCAGCTCTTCGTCGGGTATCTCCAGCTGTAGTCTTCTCTGTTCAAGGTCGCAGGTGATCAAATCACCCGTTTGGATGACGCCGAACGGCGATTCGGGCAGGGCTGCCTCGGGAGAAATGTGAAGGGCTATGGTCCCGCCCGCTGTCCCCGACATACGGCCATCCGACAGACGGAGCATATCCTTGACACCCTGTGACGCGAGCTTGCGTGGGATGGGGATGAGGCCTGCTTCGGGCATCCCTGGGTTGCCGACGGGACCGATGCCCTTGAGAACTAGCACTGAGTCTGGGGTGACAGGGAGGTTGGCGTCGTCGATGCGCTGTGCTAGATCCGCCGAGTTTTCAAACACCACTGCAGGTCCGCTGTGGGAAAGGAGTCTGCGGTCTTTGGACGCAGACGCTTTCATGACGGCGCCCTTGGGCGCGATGTTTCCGCGAAGAACGACGAGCGACGACGCCGGGTACAGCGGGTCTGCCAATGGCCGGATGATCTGCCGCGAGAGGGCGAACGTCCGGAAAGGAGAAGAATCCAAAAGCTCGCCTAATGTGCGACCGGTGATGGTCATCGCCGACAGGTGCAGCAGCGGCCGCAGTGTATGCAAAAGCGCCAGCATGCCGCCCGCGTTGTGGAAATCGTCCATGTAGTTGTCCCCACTCGGCTTCAAATCGATCAGCAGTGGTGTCCGCTTGCCAATGTCCTCGAAAGTCTGCAGGGTGATCGTATTCCGGGCTTGCGGGTGGCGGTTGACAATAGCCATCAAGTGGACCACGGCGTTCGTCGATCCTCCAATCGCCTGCAGCACGGTGATAGCATTCAGGAATGATTCTGTGGACAAGACATCCTGCGGCTTCCGACCGGCCTGCGCCACCGCGACTGCATTGGCCCCTGTTTCTTCCGCGACTCGGATCCTAGCTGACGAGACAGCAGGCGCCGATGCCCCCCGGAGCGGCATCATGCCCAGGGCTGCCGTCACGCACGCCATTGTGCTAGCCGTGCCCATAACACCACATGTGCCGACCTATAGTATCATTGATCGATCAGCAATACAACCAAACGCTTGGCCCATAACTGTTCGGAGGGCTCCAGAAAAAAAACAGCGTACCGTCGGAGCAAGCTCTTCATTCACCGCCGCGATCTCTTCAACGTCGATCTCCTGCGCGCGAAACGCAGCCCAGTTACTCCGACAATCCGTACACGCACCAATCCGTTGTCCGCGATGTCTCCCAGGTAACATGGGGCCCGTAACCAGCGGCAAGATGGGCTTGTTCGCCGAAATACCGCCCATCAATTGGGCCGGAACGGTCTTATCACAGCCTAGAAAGATCACGCTTAGCATGGGACTCCATCTCCTATCCCCTATCCCCTCCTACAAGCAACACCACCAAACCCCCATTCAACAGCCACAGAACTAGCAACAGAAGAAAAGCAAGCAAGCCCCCATCCAACAACCACAGATACAATAACAGAAAAGAAAAAAAGGAAGGAAGAAAAACAAACCTCCAATCATAATACACGCATCCAACGGCTGCGCGCGGATCATCTCCTCGGTATCCATACTCATCAAATTCCGCAGAAACATACTCGTGGGCGCCGCAAACGACTCATGCACACTGATAGTGGGGAACTCGATGGCCAGACCGCCGCTGAGGTGCACCCCACGCTTGGCGGCTTCGATCAGCTGGGGCACATTCGCGTGGCAGGGATTGAAGCCGGAGAAGGTGTTGATGATGCCGATGATTGGGCGGGAGAGGGCGTCTTCGGAGTATCCGAGGGCTTTGATGAAGACCTTGCGGAGGAAGAGGGAGAAGTGTGCGTCTCCGTAGGAGGTTAGGTTCTGTTTGAAGCCGGTTGTTGGGGAGATGGGGGTGGGGAGGTTGTAGTCGTTGTTGTCGGGTCGTCTTGCTTGGTCCATGACTTGGATGAGCTGGGTAGATAGGTAGATAGAATTCAGATGTGTCGAGGCCTGTTGGTTTGTCTGCATGAGGTAAATATATGCGGGATGAGGTGACTGTGTCCCCCGCTTGGTCTGGTCGGACTTTCTCCGTAGCATCGTTAGTACTCGACTAGCTTTGTAGGATGATCATAAGAGGTTTGAATAGCTGAATGGCCACGGCTGGAAGAAAACAAGATTTACATCCGAGCCCTTCTTGCATTCACAGAGAGTAATCTAAGCTTAACCTACAAACAAGACCACTAACGAAGTAATAGTAGGCTACAATTGTAAACACCTGCTGGCGCTTGGCCAGGAATATGTACAACATGAGACAACAGAACTTCAAGAAACACATAACGCTCCGACACCTTGCACATCATTTTGTAAACAAAGAAAAGAAAATGGGGAAGACAGCCAAATCAGAGATCATCACCCCATGGGAAACATAGATGTTGAACCAAAACCAAAAACCATAAACACGTAGTAAGAATTAGATATTGCATGATGAAATGATGAAAGCCTCGCTCCCAGACACAATGCCTTGACAGATCGTCCAGATGACAGTGGTGAAAGATACAAAACCTCCCCAACAAACACACCACAAATTCGACGAACTTTTCGGTTGCTTTTGACATATTCGTAGATCATTGTCCGCACGACGCGTGAGAAGAAACCCAACACCTGGAGGCCGTTCGAAGATTACCTCGTTCAAGCGCATACAGGCTGCGCTACCTGAGGGACAGAGTCAATGGCCGGCCGGCGGACAATACCTCCAGTAACAGGGAGCTGCGAGCTGGTATTCATGAGGAAGGTGTCGATTTCACGAGCGCACTGGCGACCTTCGTTGATACCCCAGACGATGAGAGACTGTCCGCGACGGCAATCTCCGGCCGCAAAGACACCAGGCAGGTTGGAGGCGTACTGCCCCGGGGGAGTCTTGACGTTCTTGCGAGCATCCCGCTCAATCTCATCACCCAGCATGCGGTCTTCAGGGCCCAGGAACCCCATAGACAGGAGGACAAGATCAGCCGGGAAGAACTGGTCGCTGCCTTCGACCGTCTTCATGTCCCAGCCACCCGACGCGCTCTTGGTCCACTCCACGCGGACAGTATTGATGCCCTTGACGCGGCCGCTGCCATCGTCGACGAATTCCTTGGACATGACACAGTACTCGCGAGGGTCGTTGCCCATGTGGGTCTTGACTTCCGAGTGGCCATAGTCCACACGGTAGATGCGAGGCCACTGCGGCCATGGGTTGTCACGGGCACGCTCGGGAGGAGGCTGAGGCAGAAGCTCGAAGTTGGTGACGGACTTGGCGCCGTGGCGAACCGAAGTTCCAATACAATCATTGCCAGTATCACCGCCACCAATAACCACAACGTGCTTATCTTTGGCGGAGATGTACGCACCATCGGCAAGATCCGAGTCGAGGAGAGACTTGGTGTTGCGGTGCAGGAACTGCATGGCGAAGTGTACACCATCCAGCTCACGGCCGGGTACCTTCAGGTCTCGAGCCACGGTAGCGCCAGTAGCGATGACGACTGCGTCGTTACTCGCACGCAAAGAATCCAGCGACACCTTGTCATCGGGCCCGACAGACGTGTTGGTGACAAACTTGACACCTTCCGCGGCCATTAGGTCCACACGACGCTGGACAATTTTCTTGTCGAGTTTCATGTTTGGAATACCGTACATCAGCAGCCCGCCAATGCGGTCAGCACGCTCATATACAGTGACACTGTGGCCAGCACGGTTCAGTTGGTCTGCAGCGGCGAGACCAGCGGGGCCGGATCCAATGATAGCGACGGTTTTTCCAGTGCGGGTCTGAGGTGGGCGAGGCACCATCCATCCCATCTCGAATCCGCGATCGATAATGGCACATTCGATCGACTTGATGCCCACGGGGTCCTCGGTGATCCCCAAGACACAAGCCCCTTCGCATGGCGCAGGGCAGACACGGCCAGTAAATTCGGGGAAGTTGTTGGTCATGAGCAGACGGTTGAGAGCGTCTTGCCACTGGTTCTGGAACACCAGCTCGTTCCACTTAGGGATGATGTTGGAAATGGGGCATCCGGTGTCAGATTGGCAGAAAGGAACACCGCAATCCATACAACGAGCCGATTGGTACTTGAGCTCATCCTCGGTGAGGCGGCTCGAGATCTCCCCCCAGTCGCGGGTGCGAGTGGCTGGGTTGCGGTACTTCTCGCTGCGCCGGTTGTACTTCATGAAGCCCCGGGTCTTGTCAAGGATGAGGGCAGACCGCTTCTTCTCGGTCTTGGAGTCGGTCACACTGTCCTCAATGTCCAACATTTCGGCCTTCTTGCCGTCATCCGCAACCTTCGCCTTGGGCTTCTCGGCATTGGCCGGGGTGCTCGGCAGGCGGGGGAGGGTGAATTCGGCTTTCTTCGCTGCCTCCGCCTTGGCTGCCTCCTCCATTAGGATACGCTTGTAGTCAGTAGGTAGCACCTTGACGAAATGGGGCAAGGCCCGGGTAAAGTCCAGAAGGATGCGGGCAGCCAGCTCTGAGCCGGTATAGTGGTGATGATCCTCAATCAACCCACGGAGGAAGGCGACCTCGGTCGGGTCTTCCAGCGAGGAGACCTCCACCATCTCCATATTGACCTTGGAGTAGAAGTCTTGGTTCATATCCAGGACATACGCAATGCCACCAGACATACCGGCAGCGAAGTTACGACCGGTGGAGCCGAGGATAAGCACACGACCGCCAGTCATGTACTCACATCCGTGGTCGCCCACGCCTTCAACAACAGCCGTAGCACCGGAGTTACGGACTGCAAACCGCTCGGCAGCGACACCACGGAAGTAGCATGTTCCACGGGTGGCGCCATAGAGACAGGTGTTGCCAACGATGACATTTTCCTCCGCCTTGAATGCCGCACCACGGGGCGGGTAGACGATCAGACGACCACCCGACAGACCCTTGCCGACATAATCGTTCGCGTCGCCCTCCAGCTCGAGGGTGATACCAGGCGCAAGGTAGGCACCAAAAGACTGGCCAGCCGACCCCTTGATGTTCGCATGAATCGTGTCCTGTGGAAGGCCGTCTCCACCGAAACGACGACTGACCTGGTAAGAAAGAGTGGCACCTAGACCGCGATCCGTGTTGACGATATCGCACTCGACTCGGCACGGCAATCCCTTCTCCAAGGCAAGCTCCGACTCAGCGATGAGCTTGTTATCCAGGCGAGTGTGCAAGCGATGGTCCTGCTTGCGGACATTGTACGTCGCAACACCGGGGCGGAGAGAATGAGCCGGGGTGAGAATGAGGGAGAGGTCGATCCTCGCTTGCTTGGGCGTCCGGATATCATCCCGGACCTTGAGAAGCTCAGCACGTCCAATCATCTCGTTGACGGTGCGGATCCCCAGCTTGGCCATGATGGCACGCATCTCGTTGGCAATGTAATAGAAGAAGTTGATCACGTGCTCTGGAGTACCCTGGAACTTGGAACGGAGATGAGGATCCTGGGTGGCAATACCCACAGGGCAGGTGTTCAGGTGGCATTTCTAGGGGAGTCAAAGCATCAGTCACCATATCAGATCAAATGGAGTGGGATCGGAGGGTTAGGAAATACTCACGCGCATCATGATGCACCCCATGGCAATAAGGGGCGTGGTTGCAAATCCATATTCTTCGGCACCCAGCAGACAGGCGACGGCAAGGTCACGGCCGGTACGGAGCTGACCATCGGTCTGAACAATTACACGGCCACGGAGGTCATTCAGGACCAGGGTCTGGTGTGTCTCGGCGAGACCCAACTCCCACGGCAGGCCAGCGTACTTGATGCCCGTCCAGCGAGATGCACCAGTACCACCGTCATGGCCGGAGATCAGGATGTGGTCAGCCTTTGCCTTGGCAACTCCCGAGGCAACAATGCCAACGCCGACCTCCGAGACAAGCTTGACGGAGACACGGGCACGGGGGTTGGAGCACTTGAGGTCATAGATGAGTTGCTTCAGATCCTCGATGGAGTAGATGTCGTGGTGGGGCGGCGGCGAGATCAAGCCCACACCGGGCGTCGAGTAACGGGTGTGGGCAATGGGACCAACGACCTTGTGGCCAGGAAGCTCACCTCCTTCACCGGGCTTGGCGCCCTGGGCCATCTTGATCTGGAGCTCATCGGCATCGGCCAGATAGTGCGAGGTCACACCGAAACGGCCCGAGGCGATCTGTTTGATGGCAGACCGCATCGTATCGCCATTCTCCATCCGTTTACTCCGCTCGGCGTCCTCGCCACCTTCGCCGGTGTTGGACTTACCGCCCAGCCGGTTCATGGCAATGGCAAGGGTGGAGTGGGACTCCATGGAGATGGATCCGTAAGACATGGCGCCCGTCACAAAACGGCGGACGATCTCGGTCCACGGCTCGACCTGGTCGATCGGGATCGGGGTTCGCTGCTCAAAGTCAAAGTCAAGCATGCCGCGTAGCGTGCAGTTCTTGATCTGCTCATGCTCGGACTTGGCATAGGCCTCGTAGGACTTGTCGTTCTTCGTGCGTGCGGCGTCCTGCAAGTTGGCAATGCTGACCGGATCGTTCACGTGCTGCTCGCCTCCATCACGCCAGTGGTATTCGCCCGACTCGGGAAGTCCGGGGATCTCCACGATTTCCCGCGAGGGGTAACCGCGCTCATGGAAGGCAAAGGCGTCCTGGGCGATGAGGTCGAAGGTCAACCCGCGAATGCGGCTTGCCGTTCCCGCGAAGCATCGGTCGATGACGCTGTCGTCGATACCGAGAGCCTCGAAGATCTGGGCACCCTTGTACGACTGCAAGGTGGAGATACCCATCTTACTCATCACCTTCAAGATCCCACCGTCACACGACGCCTTGTAATTTTCGATGATCTTGTCGTCCGACAGCTGCTTGCGGATCAGGTTCTCACGGTTCATCTTGAGGATGCACTCCATGGCGAGGTAGGGGTTTACAGCGTCCGCGCCGTAACCCAGGATGACACACATGTGATGGACCTCACGCGCCTCGGCCGTCTCGACGACCAGGGCCGCGAGCGATCGCCACTTGTTACGGACCATGTGGTGGTGGACCAGCCCGGTTGCGAGCAAGGCGGAGACGGGGACCCGGTCCGCGGCAGTCGCGCGATCGGACAGCACGATGACCTTGTCGCCGTTCTGGATCGCCTCGGTGGTCGCGTCGCAGATAGCGTCGAGCGCCTCGAGGTATCCGGCGGTGCCCTTCTTTTTCTCAAAAGTGATGTCAATGGTCTTCACCGTCCAATCCTTGTGAGCCTGATTGATGTTCTTGATCGAGTTGAAATCGGGGATGCTCAGGATGGGCGAAGGCAGGAGCAGGCGGTGGCACTGCGACGGGTCCATCTCCAGCAGGTTGCCCTGCGGGCCCACGTAGCACTCCAGGGACATCACGACGGCCTCCCGGATCGGGTCGATCGGAGGGTTCGTCACCTGGGCGAAGAGCTGGCGGAAGTACTCGTAGAGAAGGCGCGGTTGCTCTGCGATACAGGCGAGGGGAGCGTCGTTGCCCATGGAACCCAGCGCTTCCTTCGAGTCCGCCGCCATGGGGCCCAACAGCAGGCTGACCTGCTCAAAGGAGTAACCGAACGCCATGAGGCGCGGATCATTCTGGATCGTGTTGGCGTCCAGGGTGTAGCTCAGATCGACCTTTTGCTCCAGCAATTGTTGTCGGATGGCGGGGAGTTTGAGGAGCTCCTTGTCTAACCAGCCCGCGAAATCCTGCCGGTGGGCGACGGTGTGCTTGAGCTCGGAATCGTCGATGATGCGACCGGCGACGGTGTCGACCAGGAGCATCTTGCCGGGCTGCAGACGGCCCTTTTGGACGACTCGCTCGGGATCAATGTTGATGGCGCCCACCTCAGACGCGCAGATGATCCGGTCATCATCCGTGACGTAGAACCGGCACGGACGCAGGCCGTTGCGGTCGAGGTTTGCACCGCAGTAACGGCCGTCGGAGAAGGTAAAGAGGGCGGGGCCATCCCAGGGCTCCATCTGACAGGCGGCCCACTCGTAGAAGGCGGCCTTGGCCGGGTCCATGGCCGGGTTATCCTGCCACGCCTCGGGAATCATGATCATGACCGCCTCCGGGAGCGACAAGACGCCATTGATCATCAACAGCTCCAGGACATTGTCAAAGGCCGCGGAGTCGGACCCGCCGTCCTCGACTATGGGGTACAGCAAGTCCAGCTCGTCGCCAAAGATGTCGGATTTGAGCACGCCCTCGCGAGCCCGCATCCAGTTTTTGTTGCCTCGCAGGGTGTTGATTTCCCCGTTGTGGGCAGCCCACCGCAGCGGCTGCGCACGGTCCCACGAGGGGAACGTGTTGGTCGAGAAACGGGAATGCACCAGGGCAAAGTGGCCTTCGTAGTCGACGTTGACCAGGTCATGGTAGTACTCGTACACCTGCACGGGGGCCAGCTGACCCTTGTAGACAATGTTCCGGTTGCTCAGGGAGCACAAGTAGAACCAGTTGGCGAGTCCGAGGACGTGGGTGGCCCGCTTCCGCAGGACGAACAGCTGACGTTCGAAGGTTCTCTCATCGAACGTCTCGGGGTCCGTGGATTCGGGCTTGTTCCCCGCCCCGTAGGCCGACTTCAGGACCACAAAGGGCTGCATGATGACGGGCTCCCGGGACAGGGCCGCGGGGCCCAGGATCGTGGAATCGCGGGGGACTTCACGCCATCCCAGCACGCGCAGCCCCAGAGAGTTGGCCAGATCCTCAAAGGTGGCCGAGGATTCCTTGAGGGTCTCCTCATCGGGCTTGAAGAACAAGTTTCCCACAGCATACTGACCCAGAGGGGGCAGGTCGACACCCACCTCGCGCGCAAAGTTCTTGATGAAGAACTTGTGGGGGATACTGGTCATGACACCAGCACCATCCCCGTCTCGGGCATCGGAACCGACCGCGCCTCGATGGGTCATGTTGCAGAGTAGATTCCGCGCTGTCCATTGGCACCGATGGGTTAGCATCACCGTAGACTATTCCGACCTGAGTTTCTCTTGACGACCTACCATCGCTGACAATCTTGTGGCTGGGCTTTCCTTTGATATGTCTGTCGATTCACTCCGGTTAGACAATCATTCCCACAATAGATCATCCCAACCCTAACACCATGAGGATAGACATACGCAGCAAAGCCTACACCACAGGCATCCTTTTCATACTCGGGATCGTAAAGACCCTGCCTCTCGGGCAAGGTGTTGGCCCAGCCATAGCCCTGCTTTGGCTGGTACTCGGAATACTCGTTGGGCTTCTGCTCATCCACTAGATTTTGACCATAGATTTCCTCCAAGTCCAGACCCATTCTTCCGCCGGTGACCGACAGAGAATGGAGGGAATAAACTTGGGCGAGCGGACGTGACTAGGGAGATGAACGGGGTCCCGCCGCGAATTGCTTCGGGGTGATTCTTGGGGGGGAGAGGGGGACGGTGATTCGTCAGGGATGGGGGAGAGCTCCGTCAGAGATAAGAAAGAGCAGGTATGCAAGGTTCAAATGGCGTCACAATGAATTCCGCTTGAACCACGTTGATCGAAGGATGGAGTGCGAAGGTGACGGCTGTCTGAAGAGGAAGGGGGAGAGAAGGAGAGAGAAAAGAAAATGCGATGGCCGGAAGGAGAGAAAGAGGAGAGAGGAGGAATGTGGCAGTATGGTGGGGGGTGGGGAAGAAGGTCCGTCGTAGGTGGAAAATAATCCAGGCGGACGAGGACGGCGGGACGGGAGGCAGAGGTCGGGGGGGGGGGGGGGGTTGACCCTCCGATACAGGAGCTCTTTCCAGGAAGACAATGGAAATTAGGACAAATGCAGAATGAAAGAAATGGGGATAGTCACAGCAATTGGAATTGAACTGGAATTGAATTGAATTGAAACCACACGGTGATATGCAAATGAGCTTCACCGTGGAAAATGCATATGCATGCAGTGACTACTTGATTATAGAAAGTACAGTATGTATATGTGTATACAACGGTATGGTACAAAGTACGAAAGCAATCTGGGACATGGAAGGCAAGTACAGAGTAAGTACAAAGGACCTTGAGTAAGGTGGGGATGGAGGAGTACAGGTACATCGATAATACCTGGTACGTTCTGACAAAGTAAGTACCTGTTCCCTTTCCTACCAGTGCTGCTGACCCTTTCAATTACTTCCCCTCTTAACAGAAAACACACTGGAAATTGTTTATCTGGGAGTTCAAAAGATGTGAAGATCATTTGAATCCAAATTGTCCCGAGGTCAAAGATAAGACTATCAGAACCAATCAGAACCCTGGCTTTACAACCTTGTT
The DNA here is from genome assembly GCA_002850765.1 of Aspergillus taichungensis. Taxonomy (NCBI): domain Eukaryota; kingdom Fungi; phylum Ascomycota; class Eurotiomycetes; order Eurotiales; family Aspergillaceae; genus Aspergillus; species Aspergillus taichungensis. The sequence goes on from KZ559587.1 coordinate 15,572, forward strand.
GACCAAGAAGATTAGGTTAATGGTTTCTACGACGTCAAGATCCAACCCGGTGGGGCAATACCCACTGGCCCGTACGGGTCTGTATCGTAACTTTCCTTTTCCGTGGATCTTGGGGGTCACCCTCCATGTACCTCTAGAGTATTTATTTGCTGTCAATCATATTTAATCATGTTGAAATTCGAAAATATTATAATAAGTATCATTCAGTAGAAGAATAATTATACTGACTCTGCTCCTATTACTACTCCAACTCAGGTGGATCCTGAGTCACACATCCAGCCTAGACTCAGAGCCCTCGAATTCCCGGACCTTCATGTGAGAGACAAACAATCATGCAACCAATTTCCTCCCAGAAATCCTAGATTCAGTACGGATTACCTAGAATAATACTGTACAGAATCAAGTGAATCATACGTGAGACCCGAGTGGGTGGATGTTCCCCAAGTGGGGCCTAAGCCAGGATATGGTGCTTATCCCCGATTTGACCCCAAACGGTTGGTGGTTCAATCAAAAGCAACCGAGGAAGTCCAAGACTGTCCTCGATGCTTGGCAGGCACTACGAAGAATGAGGGTCTCGGAAATGGTGCAGACTGCAGCAGTCAGGGTTACATGGTGCCTGATGATGTTGGAGAGAGCCACGGAGCCGTTGACTTGGTTTTGTTCCAGATTTTTCATCAATATCTATATATACACTCTGGTTTACTCCCTAAGTACATCAAAGGGTTGATAAAATTCGATATGCAAGCATCTGCAACCGAAGTGTCAGGAGAGCCTTTCGTTGGTCGGCTCAACCACCCAAAACCCGAACGAAAAGACCATACAGGACATGCTCCTGCATACCCCACGCAGGTGAAGTTGCAGGTGGATGGCGATCATTGGGTTACCCTGCTTGTTACAAGCGGATACCTGATATGTATTTTTGGAGACCACCACCAGTACGTCTTCCTCCCTGTCCTCCAAACTCATCCGCTCTCCCCTCTCCCGATCTCGGAGCCTTCCTAAAGCTATCTGACCGGTGGTTGATGCTCGACTGATGAGTCTAATTCTAGCGTCTTCCGATGGTCATCACCCCTCCAACCCAGACCCGTATGGATGAGATACTCCGCGGGGTGTTTGTTCCACTCCACAGTGTGCTAATCAGCATGCTGGGTTCCCGACCAATCGGTGTGGTTGAATTAAACACCTCGGTCGACATTACATATTCTGTAGGTACATAAGTGAATACTCGTTCGAGTGCAAAAATATTCATTTGAACACTTCAGATACAATCAAAGGAGCGGTCAAGGGGAGGAGATCCTTACATCAGTTCCCTCTAACGGAGGTACGGAGTATTGATCGAAGTAACATCCCCGATAAGAAAGTACGTTTCAATACAGTTGGTCCGCACTATTTTCGGATTTTAGACTCTCTTCCCGCCCCAGTCCTGATAAGAGCTTAATCCCAGCCATACGAATAATGTGATGCTAATACTAATACATAACCCATCCGCCTCCACTTTGCACCTCACATTTACCTCGGTTTTTTTTTTTTCAATTGATTCTACATTTTTCCTCAGATCATACCTTATACAAGCTGACATGACAAACAGAAGGTGACAGATACAGCATACCACGCTACTCACTACTTACTCTGACAAAAGACAAGCAGATGGACATGCGGTGTCACCTCATCATGCCGGAAGTATCACATGATCCCACGCGCAGTGTGCCATCCTGCCAAGGTACCGAGTAGTTACTGGATATAAGATCATGTTCTCCCGCGTTCTCCCGATATTTCCGCATCGGTCTTGTCCGCTTTGGGTTCACCGACCATCCCGCCCGCAGGATGCTGCATGACCACCATCCATCGGGAGATCTCGGACTGTCATCTTCTCTTTTGCCTCCCTGGAGTGAGGGACACTGCCTCGTCTGGTCCAGTCTGGGACTCTCTTGGCGGTTGGCACACACTCACACATACACACTCCTCGGTCCCGCAGACGAGATAACTTGTCCTTCACATCCTACTCGGGATTTCCTGCAGCTTGTCCGCTACCGCTAGTGTGACGTACTCTGTCGGTTGCGTAGTTGCGTAGTAGGGCGACATGCTCAATCTGCTGGTCAGCTGCAATTGACTCGTTGCTGACAAGTTAGGCTATTCTCTACATAGTATACCTCTTCGATCGTAGCCCATCAAACAAATCCATGAACAGAACTAACCATTGAAGGTATCAAGGCCATACGCTATCCAACCATGAGATTCATTCTATACTAACATCAAAGATCAAAAACCAGTAAAGACCTATAAATGTATCCTGTATAAATTGTAGAGAAAAAGCCAGGTCTAGCCCTCCCCGCTTTGCGCTCAGAGCGGAGCGGGACTCGATCTCGGAGCTAACGGCGTTTTGTTTGTTTATTTTGTTTCGCTCGGCTTTCTTGCGGCTTGCCGCTTGGTGATGCTCTTGCTGGTGGCTTCATATCAACCGTTGTTTTGCATTTGTGATATACTCATAATTCTTTTTTTATTCCAGTTAATGCTGCAAGTCTGCTTGCTGTCAATTACTGCATTGCTAGTTTTAGCGGTTCGGTTTCTCTCCGCAAGGTAGGTCATTGAGTCTGCGACGGTCTTGACTGACCCTGTCCCCGCTAACGCATGGAAAATAGGTAGAAGAAGAAGCAAGAAAGAAAGAACGCGTCTTCGTTCTCAAGCTTCGTCAGTAAGTTGTGCAAAAAGGAACCTGGAGACAGAGACAGAGACACATCCGTCCATGAGAAAACCATCCACCAAATCAAGCTCCAACAATGCTCTCCCTCCCACTCATCACCCCTCGTGACGTACGTCCCACCCTCTACAAGCACACACCACATAGAGTAAACTGACAAAACTCAGTCCCACGAACTCTGGTTCGGCTCCTCCCAACCCTACCACTCCTCCCAACCACACCCCTCCCCCACCGACCACCTCCGCCGCACCAGCCACCATCACCACCACCACAACGGACGTACATCCGCCGCGGCGGGCGCCTCCGACAACGTCCTCTCCGCCCTCCACCTCGAAGAGCGCGCGCTGCGAGCGCGCAAAAACAACATCGCCTCGTTCGGATGCTCGTGGATCCGGCCTGCGGGATGCCCCAAGACCATGCTGGGCATGAAGGAGGAGGAGGCGGAGAGGGAGGAGGCGCTGGCTGCTGCGGCCGCGGAGATGGCTGCTGCTGTTGCGGCGGCGGATCCGGGGATGGATGAGCTGGGGGGTCAGGGTCAGGGCCAGGCTGGTGGGGACGGGCAGGATGATACGGGGATGGAGAGGGATTTGGATGATGATATCCCTGATGCTGATGCCGATGCGGAGGGGCTTGTGGAGGAAGGGGAGGAGGGGTTGGAGGAGGAGGATGGTGTTGATGAGGAGGGGTATATGGAGAGGGATTTGGATGATGATATCCCGGAGGCTTTTCCGGATGATGATGAGGAGGAGGAGGACGAAGAAGAAGAAGAGGAAGACGAGTTCGAGGAGCACGACTTCGACAACCAGCCCGACCTAGACGACGACATTCCCAGCGCCGCCGCTGACGACGACGAAGGCATGAGCGACGAAGAAGAAGGCATGGACCACGACCTCGACGACGACATCCCCGAAGCAGCCGAGAACCGCTCCGACCAAGAAGACGAATGGCAGCACACAGACACAGACGCCGAGTTCGACGACGAGGACGAAGAGATCAGCTTCGCGCAGAGCCTCCGCGCCAGCACAACCAGCAGCCGCGGCGGTCTGCCCCCGCCGCCGCCCGTGCGGAGACAGCGCGAGACGGAGGCGCAGCGCCGATTTCTCCAGCGCTGGAGCGGCGGTGGCGATGCCTTTGACACTAGTGGTATGCTCGTCGATGAGGACGATAGTAATCTGCGCTCGTCGATCACCAGTCAGACGAGTCGTCGGGGTACGGGCGCGGGCACGGGCACGGGCGCTTTTGGGCGGTTTCCTCGACGGCGGACGGGGGGGCCGAGGGATAGTCTTGACTATTAAGTGCATTGTTGATTGCATTGGTTGGGGTGGAGGTTGCATTTGCATGTATGATACGTGTTTATACCCTATGGAGCATTCGGGGGCGCCAGGGCTAATGTAGAATTCGGTGTCGGTCGGTCTTCTTTGATAGTGGGGCGAATTGGCGTTCTGAGGGTTGTCAAAGGAGTTCAATGGCTTTTACTATTACTCTGAAGTCTTTCATTTGTTACTACTTTGAGCTTACTGGTTCGATCCAGCTTTGACTAGCAACAGGTCAAACTAGGATAGGACAGATTTCGAATCTTCGCTCACTGTAGCACTATACACCATTCTATATCTCGATCTAAACTGCTAGAGTACACTCCGTGTAAAACATCAAAAGGACAGTAAGTAGAAACACTTCTTTTCTCAGAGTAATATATACAATAGAATGTACAATGTACTAAAAAAGAACCAAAAACCAAGCCGCATCTCCAACGTTTTGCAGACGGGCTTACACAAACACCAGAAGATGCATCGATAGATGGTAGAGTATTATGTAGAATGCGGGCGACATTGGGGATCACAAGCCACGTTGGAGTATAATCGATGAGGGCGACGATGACGATGTTTAAACGAGGTGGGAAGATGTCCATGCGGTACAGTGGAAGTGCTGTACATGCCAATAGACTGCCGATGATGCGAATGCGACGGGATTGTTAGGTATAATGATTTGTGGTTGGCGCGGAAGTAGGAGTCCACATCTGCAGATATATATCATCCGCTATGTCAGGGTGGTGTGGTCAAGGTGAAGGTGCCCGAGGCCAGAAAACCGGCCAAATTTTAGCATGTCAGCCGTTCAGGACAACCAAACGTAGAAGAATATCAAGAAGACTGCCAGAAAGAAGAGCAGCCACACACGCCAGCCGACTCCCGTGCGCTCCGCCATACGGAGCATACGGTTCATGTTCCCGCGGACACGAACACGAGTATTATCAAAGGCATTATTGAGCGTCTCGGCCAGGCTGGAGCTATCGCGGATTTCATCACCGATGGCGACGGACAACTAGCACTGTCGTTAGCGTGGGGAGTCTATCACATCGCAGTGAAAGAAAATGTCATACGTCTTTGAGCATCCTCACTTTGGCAGTGATCCCCTCGACCTCGGCGTCATTTTGGGATTCCAAATGCGAGAGAACGGCGTCGGAGTAATGGCCCCTTTTAACGTTGTCAGCTTCAGCGTCAACAACCCGCATGTTGCCTCGACTCACTTTTTGTCCGGCGTCGCAGACCGATATCCACCAGGCGTCCCATTCATCGACCCATCGCTCGCACCGGGGTATCCGCCATAGCCGTATCCGCCTACACGGCCAGGCGACTTGCTCGCTGGCCGGGAATCGCCACCGTAGGAGTCGAAGAGCGAGGGGGCAGCTCGGGGATCGCGATGACGTGGGAATCTAACAGGACTGGTCAGAATACCACCACATAGCATTTAAATAAGAAGAGAACCAACCGTGATGCCATAACGGGTCGTAAGGTAAAATGCGAGCAACACTAAGCAGTCGTCAAAGGGGGAGAAGCGTATCGAAGGTTAGTAGCCGCCTAGTCAGGGCGCATCGCGAGCGGTAGTAGAAAGCTGAAATAGATGGTGAGCGGTCACTCTTCTCCCTACCAGAAAAGCCCCTGCAGCTGAAAGATATTAGGGAGAAGGGGATGCAGAGCTATTGTTGTAATTGAGATCTGGTTGCGGCGACGAACCCCATACCTCCAGCTACCTCCGCGTTGTTCAAGCTTACTCTTACTAACACGTAGCCAAGGCGGTCGAAAGTCACGTGGCATGCGATCATGGTTTATTGTCATTATGTCGTACATGCTACATGATAGGGATAGGTAGCGCAGGGTGAGTCATTAGTTCGTATTGTGAAGTCAGTTGTAGATATTTTGGTGACTGGAGCGTGGTGTCTCCAAGAGAGGCGAAAGTTATACGATCGAATCCTTCACCGATACATCACCCCGATATATAGCACAAACAGTACCGACTACTAAACGCGATCAATGACAGCTGAGCTGAAAAGTAATAGGCGAATTAATCATTATGCATTCATAGCCTCATGCTGTCCGGTGAGATTTCAATCAGAGGAAAGTAAGATCGGTCTGGAACAATAAAAGACCCCCTAAGAAACCCTGCGCCGGCCATTCAGTTTTCCCTTCGCATTTCCCCATTCCCAAGTCATGTCCTTGACAGTTTCATAAAGGTGCCGCATTTAGTAGCGCATCTTGTTTCCATCGTCATTGTCGTCGTTAGCGATGAAGTCCTCATCGTCGTCGTCATCGTCGCTCATCTCGTCTGCCTTGAGCTTCTCGGCCGCTTCCTGGAAATCAATATTCTTTCCACGCGTCCGTCGGCCTCCGCTGATGATATTCTCCTCGGAGATGGGTTCGAGGTTGCCACCGTCGTCTTCGTCTTCATCTAATGATCAGAACAGGTCAGCGGTTGCAACTGGCATGGGAGAAAGAAAAGTAACAGCTAGCTAGCATATCAAAAGAGATTGACGTACCATCGGCCTAAATCATCGCAAAGAGGAAAAAAATTGACAATGTTAGTCACTAATTGGCCTGGTCATGTTTCCCATGCGCGGACTCACAAGCTCTTCAACCTCGACTTCGCTCTCGCTGTCGTCCTCATCGAGGCTCATTTCATGGGAGGTGGGGTCCTCGACGGACTTGCCCTTGCCCTTGTCAAGCGCACCGGGGGCATTGCCAGAGGGTTGGTTGCCCAGGGTAGAGCCCATGTTGTTGTCACCCATTGTGAGGTGGGGGAAATTGAGAGCGATTAGATCAAGGTAGAAATTGATGAAAGGGAGTCGAATCTGAAGATGCTTGCAGCAAGAGATCCAGAGGCTGCTATCAAACACAAGATCAAGGTCAAGAAGATGTCTCGTTAGAGTGAAGGGAACGTAGGCAAGTTGCTCAGTGACTGAGGGATCCGTCGCAAGGGGAGAAGAAGAACCACTCGTGACTTCCCTCCGCTGATTGGCTGAACCAGGTGATCGATCATCCCGTGACGGATCTAGCCCTTGTTGGGACTTAGATCGGGTTCAGAATCATAATAAACATCCTACCGGATCAGTCTGTCCACAACAGATGCGGGTGGGATTTGTCTTCTTCGACAGAGAATCACTTTGGATTGAGTGGTAGTCAGGTAGATATGGATTCTATGCAGATCAGGACAAAATTGGGCTCCTCCATGGGCCATTTTCAGGTAGCTATGTACCCGGTAGAAATTGCTCTTTAGGTAAGAGAATCAACATAACTACTACGTTTATTTGTAACATCAGTCTATACAACCTGATTGAAAGAGCACGAACGGGGTAAGATAGATGTTTAGGTAGGTACGGCAGCATCTCGACAACTCATTGCACATCGGACCAATCAATTGCAATAAGGCGATCAAAGAGCCATACCTAGCCACCCCTAAGCCACAGGCAAAGGCTTAGACAAAGATTCTGTCGTGGTATGCTAATAATAATCAAATTGTGATTCGACGGTTCGAGAAGACCGAGATATCCACTTTGCTCACTCTTTAGTACTATGTCAGAGTAGAGCTTCCATAAAATCTCTTTAAATCATACAGTTCATGGTCTGTCAGTGGATCACTATGAAACAGCACGCTGCAGAGAGGTGACTTCATGGCCATCGAACACAGCCGAATCACCAGGATGTTTCGAGTGATGATGTCGTCCAGCTCCAGTCCCACCGAGTATGGCTCCATCCATGGAAAGCGGCAAATTGGATGGGTCATGGTGACGACAGGACTGTATACCGTACAGCAGCTTTACCATACTGTTGTCCTGGCAGCGAAAGAAAAACCTGAGGCTCTTACATCATTCATGACCCCACCACTATACCTATGAATTTTTTCTACTGACAAACAATGGAAATACACCACTAGAAGATACTATCATGATCATATTTGCCCACGTAAAAATGAAAACACAATAAGAACAAATAGCAGATGATAAAGGAGAAGTAAATATAATTAATATAGAGTAGAAGAACAAAAAAAGGGGCAGGATCGAATCCCAAAAAAAAAAAAAAAAAAGGTATCGTCGGTACGAGTAATACCCAGAAAGACCCAGAAAGCACCGAAACGGCAAGCGGGGCAATCCGGCCCAGGTGGAAGGTCATCGAACCCGATGGATACAGCTCTTGCTAGAAGCTTCGCTGGGCTTCGCAGCTCACCGCCCTCCACTATATCTACCAAACCTCTCGCACAAATTCTCTACCTACTTTTTTTCTCTTTCTCCTTTACTCTCCTCATTCCTCTCTTGTGTACTTCTCTCCTCTGTCCATCATCTGAAGGGAGTTTTTCTTGTCTATTGTACACTACTTCCCCACGAATTTCCTTGATTCCCTCTTCCTCACAACCCCTCCTAATACCCCACCTCTTTCACAATGGCCCCCGCTGTCGGTATTGATCTGGGTACCACCTACTCCTGTGTGGGTGTGTTCCGTGATGACCGCATTGAAATCATTGCCAACGACCAGGGTAACCGCACTACCCCCTCGTTCGTGGCCTTCACCGACACCGAGCGTCTGATCGGTGATGCCGCCAAGAACCAGGTCGCCATGAACCCTCACCACACCGTCTTCGATGCCAAGCGTCTGATCGGCCGTCGGTATAACGACGCCGAGGTCCAGGCTGACATGAAGCACTGGCCCTTCAAGATCATCGAGAAGGCCGGCAAGCCCGTCATCGAGGTTGAGTTCAAGGGCGAGCAGAAGCAGTTCACCCCCGAAGAGATCTCCTCCATGATCCTGGTGAAGATGCGTGAGGTTGCCGAGGCCTACCTCGGTGGCACCGTCAACAACGCGGTCATCACCGTCCCCGCCTACTTCAACGACTCTCAGCGTCAGGCTACCAAGGACGCCGGTCTCATCGCCGGTCTGAACGTCCTCCGTATCATCAACGAGCCCACCGCTGCCGCCATCGCCTACGGTCTGGACAAGAAGACCGAGGGTGAGCGCAACGTCCTGATCTTCGATCTGGGTGGTGGTACCTTCGATGTGTCCCTCCTGACCATCGAGGAGGGTATCTTCGAGGTCAAGTCCACCGCCGGTGACACCCACTTGGGTGGTGAGGACTTCGACAACCGTCTGGTCAACCACTTCGTCAACGAGTTCAAGCGCAAGCACAAGAAGGACCTGACCACCAACGCCCGTGCTCTGCGTCGTCTGCGCACTGCTTGCGAGCGTGCTAAGCGTACCCTGTCCTCGGCCGCTCAGACCTCCATCGAGATCGACTCCCTCTTCGAGGGTATTGACTTCTACACCTCCATCACCCGTGCCCGTTTCGAGGAGTTGTGCCAGGACCTCTTCCGTGGCACCATGGAGCCCGTCGAGCGTGTCCTCCGTGACGCCAAGGTTGACAAGTCCTCCGTCCACGAGATCGTCCTGGTCGGTGGTTCCACCCGTATCCCCCGCATCCAGCGTCTCGTCTCCGACTTCTTCAACAAGGACCCCAACAAGTCCATCAACCCCGATGAGGCCGTTGCCTACGGTGCTGCCGTCCAGGCCGCCATCCTGTCCGGTGACACCTCGTCCAAGTCCACCAACGAGATCCTGCTGCTCGATGTCGCCCCGCTGTCCCTCGGTATCGAGACCGCTGGTGGTGTCATGACCGCGCTGATCAAGCGTAACACCACCATCCCCACCAAGAAGTCCGAGACCTTCTCCACCTACTCCGATAACCAGCCCGGTGTGTTGATCCAGGTGTACGAGGGTGAGCGTGCCCGCACCAAGGACAACAACCTGCTCGGCAAGTTCGAGCTGACCGGCATCCCCCCTGCCCCCCGTGGTGTCCCCCAGATCGAGGTCACCTTCGACGTCGATGCCAACGGTATCATGAACGTCTCCGCTGTCGAGAAGGGCACCGGTAAGACCAACAAGATCACCATTACCAACGACAAGGGCCGTCTGTCCAAGGAGGACATCGAGCGCATGCTGGCTGAGGCCGAGAAGTACAAGGCCGAGGATGAGGCCGAGGCTTCCCGTATCCAGGCCAAGAACGGCCTCGAGTCCTACGCCTACTCCCTCAAGAACACCATCAACGAGGGCAAGCTGCAGATCAGCGAGGACGACAAGAAGAAGGTCGAGGAGAAGGTCTCCGAGATCATCGGCTGGCTCGACGCCAACCAGACCGCCACCAAGGAGGAGTACGAGGACCAGCAGAAGGATCTCGAGGGTGTCGCCAACCCCATCATCTCCGCTGCCTACGGTGGTGCCGCTCCCGGTGGTGCCGCCCCCGGCGGTGCTGCCCCCGGTGGCTCCACCCGCACTGCTGATGAGGTTGAGGAGCGCCCTGAGGAGCTTGACTAAATGTCTCGCCCCTGATTTCTTTTCTTCAACCTTAGTTAGTCTTGGCTGATCGGTCATCGGCCTTAATGGTGTTGCTTTTCATTTATTCCTCATGGTCTCTGCTGTACTTTCTTGATGGTTTCACGATATTATGGGATTGCTTTTCTTTGTTCTATTTTTCTTATTTGCGTGACTGCATAGATTCACGTTGTTATGCATGATAATCTCTGCAATATTGAGCAGAAGGTCGGGAGGGAAAAGTTCCGTATGACAATACAGGAATATTATTCACGTTACTTAAACATGTCCTCTGTAGTGAGTGTAGCTTGACATTATCGTAGTCAAAAACCATTCTATACCTTTTGTCTTTTCAAGCCATAACAAATCAATTCATCCTCCTGGAGGGATCACAATGCCATCGACTATCCCACACACATAGTAAGTACTTAATAAGCACAGCAGTAATCCAAACCACCATCAACTAAATCAATTGACCCCCAGACACCGAGGTTGTGTTACTGATACATATACAAATATACACACTGCATTCCAACAAGCAGAAACCAAAAAGAAAGAAAGATTATAACCCCACAAAATCCCCCCTCCACCACCTCTGCAACCTCCTCCCCCCATCGCTAAGCACACTCCCCATGCCGATCTGGGCTGCCCGATCGGGGTTCTTTTCCCGTTGGTCGCGTTGGATGCGGAGGAGGGCGGCTGAGGCGCCGATTGCGAATGCGAAGACGGGGTCTCCTAGTCTTTTCCAAATTATTTGAGTTAGTATTGGTTATTATTATTATTGTCATCCTCATTGTTATTGTGCTTGAGGGTGGGTTTGGGATTGAGGAATGGGGTTCAGTTGGGGGAGGTCTAGTATGGTGTGAGGGAGAAAGAGGGGAGGGAACAAGCGTACTTGGAAAGTAGGTAGACAGGCATGATGAATTGACTGACTTGGGCAGTAGACAGACACAGAGTATGGTATCCTTGCAGATGAGGGGTAGCTGTATATGTATACCCAGCGACAGGAATCACTCAATCGGAGGTTGTGAGATCGATCCCGAAGCAAGCTCCGTGGGTGCGATAAGTCGGCCTTGATGTGGTCACGTGGTGATAGGGTTTCTATCCGAAGACATCTCACATGTGTTGTTTTTTCTTGATAGGAGTTGATTCTCGACGTGTCTTGTTTGTCTATATGAGAGATTTATTTGATGTATGCTTACTCGTCTATCTCAAAGGCACCAATGATAATTAAGAGAGTGGATTGTATTCTAGTCCTGTCCCATACCCGTAACTTCCGAAGCAAAAATCTTATCTATGAAAATACAAAATGACTCAACAGCAAGCTTGCTCTATCACATTCGCCAAAAGCCGTGGTCAAACAGAAAGAGAATAAGAAAAACCGTGTGATAGAGGGGATTTCGAGCTGGCTAATGTAATTCGTCCCGTGCTTCCAAAATACCGCTGTGGGGTTGTTCCTTTTTATATGCCTTTTTTTTTTTTTTTTTTTTTTTCCAACCTGGCCAAAGGCAGGGATCAACGTCTGAGCCAGCCAGAAGCTGAAAACGAGCTTAGGTCCGGTCATCAGAAGCTTGGGCGTCAGACCCTTGAAGAAGCTGCCGAAACCCTCGTTCTTCACCATGTTCGACAGGATGCGGAATCCAGATTCGGGGTTCTCGAAGTTGCGGTTTTGGATACGGGTCTTGATCACATCCAGAGGAGCGGAGACGATCAGGGAGGCGCTGGCACCGCAAACCGAGGCGACGAAGTTCTGGGACCAGCTGGCTTTGTTGTAGTCTTGCAGGGAGTAGATGTATTCCTTGGCGAAAGCGGAACCACCGAAGAGCTGTATATGTCCATTAGTATCAGCCTGCACCACATGGCTGGTGGGTTTCAACGTACCGCGAAGGAGCCAGGGGCATTACGGGCAGCAGTCCAGCCAGCTCCCCGGTAGAGACCGAAGCCTTCATCCGCAACGATCTTGAACAGACCACGGCCGCGGAAGGCCTCGGGGTTAGTCTGGCGCTTGATCTTCAGAACGTCCAGAGGCAGGAGGACGATCTCTCCGATACCGATCAAACTAGATCCTACTGTCAGACCACTGGGGAGATCGACGTTGTATCCACGGGTAGAACTAACCTGCCAGCGGTGGCGTGCATGATAGCCTTGCCAGTCCCCTTACCAAACGCGTTGTCAAACTCGGCACCGTGGTGCTTGGCCAAGTAGTCGCGAGCGAACGGCTGACCACCGTACTTGTAGATCCGTTGGAGCACCTAGATCGCGTTAATAGTCACATTGACGGAAGCGCATCGGATCCAGCACCCACCTTGTAACCAGCAGCGTAACCCAGACCGGGGAAGAGAGAGGTGAACTTCTGTCCTACAGAAGCATTGGCATATTCCTTAAAAACGACCTGCTTGAATCCGGCGGCCGAGGTGATCTGATAGCAAAGGGGAAAAGAAGGTTAGCCCATAATCTGCGCTCTGAGAGGCCAACGCTTCTCCATGACTGTGGAGCTTACCCGAGTCTGGTTGCTCATCAACCGCTTCGCGGTGGTATCAACAGGGTGGAAGACCATCAGTTCGGCGATACCAGCGGATCCTACCAAGTCAGGTTAGCAACGATCACTGTGAAAAGCACAAGAAATCCAGCCGGTTCTCATACCCGAACCCAGAAGGCGAGCGGTCGCGGATTCCTTCTTGACATCCTTGGAGGCAGAGCCAGCGCCGGCTTGAACAATAGCGGGAGACATTTTGATTTAAGGGTGATTCGGTTGTTGTCTTTTTTTTCAACAGGAAATTCTTCAGTTCCTGACAGTTGGTGTATGGAGTATAGTGACTGATTTCTTTTTATTTTAATTTTTTTTCTGATTTTTATTCCCTCTCTTTTTTTGTGAGCTCACTCGATAGAGAAACAGGGAGATCAGATGAGATCAATCTAATCCAACGGAAAAATTGGCAAAGCAAGCCAGAAAGAAAGAGAGGGGGGGAGGAAGAAGGACGGTGGGAGCAGAAGAGAAGAAAAAAAAACGGGCAACCGAGGAGGAAGAGAAAGATCCGCTCATGTCAACTTTCAATCCCAAGAATGAAATCTGCGCCGACTCGGAACTGCACAGGCCGCGCTATTCCCGATTGGGTCCGGGCGGAGACCGGGTCCCTGATTAGATCAGCAGATAAGACCCGTACTAACTCAACGATATCAATCACAATCACGATGGCTTCACGATAGAGTTGAGTTTCCGGAAGTGCCGGCAACTTAAGCATACAAATGATCTGTTTATGGTGCCCATCATCCTGGTTCCTGAGCAAGTTTGGGAGGTCTACAGTCCGATGGAGGCAACAGACGGATGGAGGCAACAGACTCCCATACGGCGTCTACCTCAAGATTACCACGATGCCCGACAGGCTCAGACTGAAAGATAACAAATTGATTCATTCGTTCCATTAGAGTAAGAAAAAAAAAACGTCGCCAAGATAGACATTGAAGATTACGGAACACCCGAGAAAACGCCTGCACACTCGAACCCAAGTCGCCGCAAGGTCTAACCAGCCCTTATGGCCCCATCCTGCTCGAATCGATCTTCATTCGATCGTCCAAAGACGCCGCAATACGGAATTTGACTACATCGATCAAGGAAAGGCCTACCAGGGCTTAGCAGTCCCCGAAGGTGTTCTCGCCGGAGTATCTAAATCCGGTCAGTGGTCTCACTCAAACGCAAGGATGTAAGATCAAGCGGACAACATACGTGATGTACAAGAAACCGTCTTCATCCTTGTGTTCCTCGTAGATGCTACTCATCAGAGCGGCCGTCGGGGGCAGAACCTCGTCGACGAAGATGAAGATGGCCTTCTCCGGAGACAGCTTGATACGCTTGCGGATCACGTAGACGAACTGGCCCACGGTCAGGTCGGCAGGGACCAGGTATTTCTTCTTGTCGATGGTCGCAATGTCCGACTTTTCGACTTTCTCGCAGATGACCTAGAGGAAAGGAAGGTTCATAGTTAGTGACGGCTGGTTATAGCAAAGAGGCGGTGAAGGGGACACCCAGATGCCGGCGCTCCAAACACCCAGACCATGTACGAAAAGGAGAGCAAGCGATAGAGCTCTATCAGAGATGGGGATGATGCGTACCGGGATGCGATCGGCATATTTCTGGCGAATACGTTCGGCCTCGGCCTTGCGCTTCTCGAAGGGGTGCTCGTCCTTGAACTTGGACCGCATAATGATGGAATCAACAGGAACAAAGTCCAAAGATGTTGGAAAGATAAGGATGGGAATTCCCCAGCAAAGATAAGATGGTTGATGGATGAAAGAAGCGGAGGTGTCAGAAGGGGATGGTGGGGAGGAAGTAGATGGAGAAGAAGAGGAGGAAGATGGACGATGATGACAAAAGATGGAGAGTGACGGCAACTGACTAGAAGCCCCGCGTCATGTTACTTCTGACTTCTTGAACGGGGGGACTGAGTGATAAGGCAGCTCTCTTGCCGCCACCCCCGTCAGGCGGTGGCCCCGGTCACGGGGAGAGGCGGTGAGGGGAACCCCACACGTGAGGAATGACTCAGGTCATGTGTTCTGGTCAGGGAAATCAACGTGTTGAAAGGAGTGCATTTTCCTTTTTCTCTTCTCCTTTGTTCTATTGGAAAGATCCTATTTGATCATCACTCTCATGAGTAAGAGGGAAAGATGACTCCTCTCGATGACTCCCTGTACCATGTTCCAGCCGACTAGATCGGGTGATCAATACCGCCCGTCCAGATATACTTAGGCTCCAGCCTCCACTTGGACCCGCAGCTAGGCGCTACGGGACAGCGTCATAATAAAAGGCACTGTCAGGACAGGAATGATAATGAGCAAATGGAATTCATGATGACAGATTCGCATCGTCTTCTCTCTAGCGTATCATGCAGGGGTAGCCAGATTAATGCAAACAGTCTAGTATTAGGCCGATGTCGGTCACATCATGTGACTCTTTCATCAACAAATACGATAAACAGGACAAACAGGACAAACAGTGCAATACGAACAAACCGACCATCGCTGGTATGACATTTTATTCCCGGCAGTTATCCGGCGCCGCGGGTGGCCCCATACTCATGGCAATCCACCAAACCTCGCCTTTCGGTCGCCTTTCCAACGTGGGCTTTTTTCAGGTCCGCATGTTTCTGATCAGCCTATTCCATTGTCCTCCGTAACATCACCTGATCCTCGGCGAGTTCGCCAGTTCCCTACCGATCCTTCCGCGATGGCCTTGCCTCGTCCTTATATGCCTCTGCGGAGGTCGCTCTTGAACCTTGCACCACGAACGAGTCGCACTGGATCTCGAGTTCCGTTTCGAAAGTACTCGACTGAAGGAAAGCCGCCCAAACCAGAACCGTTTACTGTGTGGAGACCATACTTGCGATTAGCCGTTGGGGTTCCATTCATTGGTGCTTTGATATACTCCATGGTAAGCCCCTCCCATATTGGATATCGATAGCGTGATGGGTGCTCAGACTATACGGTACACAGATGACTGGCGAAGTGACCGAGCTCGATTCCCCCTCCATCGTGGAGCTCGATGAATCCTTGAAGAAACAGTCGACGATTAGCGAAACGTCCCCCATGCGCCTGCGCATGGAGAAATTGATCAAAGAACACCAGCAAAAGATTGTGGAAGAGCTGAGCCGAATCGACGGCAAGTCATTCCAGACGGACACCTGGAACCGGCCAAACGGTGGAGGCGGAATCTCCTGCGTCCTGCAGGACGGCAACGTTTTCGAGAAGGCCGGTGTCAATGTGTCCATCGTCTACGGGGAGCTGCCCCGGCCGGCCATCGAGAAGATGCGGGCCGATCACAAGTCATTCGTCGGTGCCGACGTCGAGTCCCTCAGCTTCTTCGCGGCTGGACTCTCGCTCGTCCTGCACCCTCATAATCCCATGGCCCCGACGGTCCACCTCAACTACCGGTATTTCGAGACCTCGGATCCCAAGGACCCGATCAACGGGGAGAAGAACTGGTGGTTCGGCGGCGGCACAGATCTGACCCCGAGCTACCTCTTCCCCGAAGATGTCAAGCACTTCCACCAGACCATCAAGGACGCCTGTGACCGACACGACGCCACCTACTATCCCCGCTTCAAAGCATGGTGCGACAAGTACTTCTACCTGCCTCACCGCAAGGAGTCTCGCGGCGTTGGTGGCATCTTTTTCGACGACCTCGACGCCAGCTTCCTAGAATCTTCCGCAACCTCGTCGCAAAACCCGCAGGAGACACTCTTCTCCTTCGTCTCCGACGGTCTCGCCTCTTTCCTCCCCTCCTACGTCCCCATCATCGAACGCCGCAAGGACATGCTATTCACCCCCGCCGAGAAGGAATGGCAGCAGCTGCGGCGCGGTCGCTATGTGGAGTTTAACCTGGTCTACGACCGCGGCACAAGTTTCGGTTTGCGGACCCCGAATGCGCGTGTGGAGAGCATCCTGATGAGTTTGCCGCGGACCGCCAGCTGGGCTTACATGGATGCAGTGTCCGGGACCCGGACCGAGGCGTCCACCGAGGAAGAAGAGCAGCAGGGTGAAGACAAGGCTCGGGAACGGGAGATCATGGACGTGCTGAGGCATCCCAGACAATGGGTGTAGAGGCATTTCCCCGTCTGCCGTGTTATATTGTACCATCACTAAGTATTCTGCCTGATGTCTGATGATATCATATGTTCTAGACTTTTTTTTTTTTTACCAAGGGTTATTCTCTAGCACAGTGAAATCTGTTCTTTTTGTATGTAAATCAAAATATATAGTCTCTGAAGCGATGATATATGTGACCACCACACTAGCACTCGCACTGTACTAGGCATCAAATCTGCCCTTCTTTACAGTGACATACATGCCCCATGGGAGGTCACCACCACCACTCCAAAGACACTGTTTCACTATAAAGAAAATGCCTTGGCCATGCAAGCCTGCATTATGGCCTCATGGATCAAGTTTCCAGATGCACAGCCTACTAACTATAGTCAGGCTGACACGTAGGGTGTTTAGACAAATATATATAGATTGGAGCACAAACCATATTGCTTTCTATTTACTGTTTGAACAACCGCTAGAACTTAGGTCACCTCGTTTTCTATACAATATAGTAGGCTGTATGATGAAAATATCAGGTATATACACAAATATACAGACCCAAAGAGCAGAAGCAGCGAAGGGTGCACAAGAAGATGAGAAGAGGAAGGTTTGAACTGTCTAGAAATGGCACATGTGTATATGAAGAGAAGAAAAGGAACACGAAGGAGGGGAGGGAAGAAGAGAAATCACCCAGTCAGAGAGCCTACCAGCTCGCTTGAATATGTGTGATGGCAGTAAAGCGAGCTGCAGTGCGAATCAAGGTTCGAGACTACCGGCCGGCCACCATGTTCCGTTGTCTTGCCAGCCACCCTTTCTGGGCGTCCGCTAGTCCGTGACGATATCGGGAACTGGTGACATTGTTGTTCAACAGCCGGCTCTGGACTTCGTACCAGGAGGAACACATCAGGGTGAGTTCTCGGGATTGTGCATCGATGATCTTTTGGAGCTCGACCTGTGGGAATGGTGAAGGGTGTGTCAGCGAGGAAGAACACAGCATGGATTCCAATGTCTGCAGGAAGATATGTTACTCACCTCGCGCTCCCGGCTAATACCGTCCTCGGCGAATTCCTCGAAGTGCTTGATGCGCTCTTGGAGGTATTTGATGTGTTCGTTTTGGTTGTGAATATACTATGGATGAGGTTGTTAGTCACAGATCACGAACGTAGTTGAGAAATCAAAGACCCATCTGCGAGACCAGATATAGGAAATGGAATGCTGAGATCCGCCACTAACCTCTGCACGTTGAGCCAGCCGCTCCAGGTTCTTTTCAATCAATTCCACGACCTGCTTGGTAAGCTCAACTCCGGACTTCTGCGAAGCTTCGGAGACGTCGCCGCTCTCTTGCGCGGCGATCTCTGTGAGCAATTTCTTCATCTCATCCATGGTCTCATTGTCTTCCACGCGGCTTTCGGCGATCACGGTCTGCCGGGTATCGAGCATCTCCTGCAGCTTGTTCCGTTCGGTGGAAGTCTGTCGGACCAAGGTGTGGGTGGAATCAAGCTCCGCTTCGAGAACGTAGATCTTGTGCTTAGCTTCGTCGCATGCTGCGCGAGTCTTGGCCAGCTCCTCGGCGTTGCTCTCTTTGGCACTGTTGATCATGTCCATCTTTTCTTTGTTGGAAAGTGAGTCTGCGAGGTGTTAGATAGATCCTTGGTGAAAGTGAGCGCAGTATATCCAATAATACTTACCCAACGATTGCATGTCGGTAATCTCTCTCTTAGCCAATGCAAGCGAATCCTGCGTCTCCGCCGTCTTGGAGAGTAAAGACGTGTATTGATCGTATAATCTCCAGTACTCCTCACTATTGCCGAAAATTAGCATTCGAATGTACTTGGCGGTTCTAGACTTACTCTTGAGTGGATCGTTCGCGCGCCTGGTGTAGGGTCTCGCCAAAGGCTTCGGAAAACCCATCGATTTGCGAGCCGGGCTACAACACGTCAGTACTTCGACATAGTAAGAAACTGTATTTTCAGGCATACCCGGGTCGGGGGTCCCTTCAAGGACTCGGTTTCCTTTTTCAACTCATCGGTCTCGGATTTCCTGTGGGCTGTCAGCTCGGGTTCCAAGATCGCCGGGATGGAAGTCCTCACAGTTGCGATTCTTTGATGCCGATGTCTTCAAAGTCCTTCTGTAATGTACCCTGCATACGTGGTGTCTCACTGCTCGGGGTGAGGGATGGGCTCCTTGGTGATCCGCCCTCGATCTCCCGTATCCGTTCGCGGAGTTCACTGATCAGGGCGTCGTCTCTCTCGCGCTGCTCTTCGGCGCTGCTCAGACGTTCGGTGAGAGCGTGGTTGTTGAACTCAAACTGCTTCTTCAGACTCTGCATCTCACTACATTCCTGTTCAATGCGCGGTAGGACTCGCTTATATTCCTCCAGTTCCACGTCGCGTTCTGCGGCCCTCCGCTGCTGCGCATCTGCGTCCTTCAACTGTTGCTGAATATCCTTGATCTGATTCTTTAACGCCTGGTTCTCTTTCTCAAAATCCTGGCTGGCTTGTAACTTGGACCGATACTTCTCAGCGGCATTGGCCTTGCGGGCGAATTGGTCCCGCTCCGTCTTCAGCACATCATAGTCATCCTGCAGCCGTTGATACCGCTCGTTCTTGACGCGAAGCGACTCCACCGACATCTGCAGACTGTCGACCTCATCCTGGGCGGCGGACAAGCGCGCCTCTTGGGCCGCGATGATATCCTCCTGCTGGCGCGACCGAGACTCGAGGGCCTTGGCATTGAAGCCGAGATCCCCCTTCCCGGCCTTCAGGTTCACTAACCGATCCTCCGTCGAGGCCAGCCGGCTCTGCAGCGTATCGTTGTTCTCCTGCAGTCGCGCCAGGCGGTTATGCATGTCCTCCAGGGTCTTCTCCAGTTCCTTCTTCTCGTGGGTCAGCCGGTCCCGGTCCGCCAGCATCTTCCCCATCCGCTCCTCAAATCGCAGCTCCAGGTCGACGGAAGCGTCCCGATTTTCCTCCTTCATCTCGTCCGCGGCGTCGGAGCCATCGAGCTGGTCGTACTGCGCCACTTCGAAGACATGCTTGAGAGTCTCCTGCGTCGGGGTGCTCAACTTTTGCAGGGTCTCGACGTACAAGCCCGCGTTGGGCGAGTTGATCGCAGAGATCAGCACCAGCTTCAGTAGTTTGTTGGACTCCTTGACCGAGTTGTTCTCCGCGACGACTTCCAGGTTCGGGTTCGGGTCCAGCCCCGATGGGAGGCCATCGGGCTGCTGGCGGATATAGCTGACGACGGTCTTGTGAATGTATTTCAGGTTCTGGAGCTTCGACAGCAAGTTTTCCGAAGCATCCTGGTGGGGTAGCTCGTCGAGAAAGTATTGGGGGTCAATATCCTGCAACACCTCCCAGATGATGGCCCCGTCGGTCAGTTCGTCGGTGGTTCGGATCGTCTTTCCTAGAGCGAAACTGTTGATCCATTCCAACAGGGCCTGCGTGATGGTATGTTCCGAGGCCATATTGCTTGGGCGCCGGGCGGGGGGAGGGACGGACTGCAAGGCGGTGCGTTCGCAATCGATCGGGGGTGCTCTGGAATGTTCAGGGGTGAGCGGTGCTATAAGCGCGGAGGAAGAAACGGCGGGTAGATCTGCAACCTGCCGGTCAGGCACAGCGGGAGGTGGGTTCGGTGAACGGGGAGGAGAGGAAAAGCATAAATGAATGGGACGGAACCCACCGTGGTACTTTACTCAATGGAGGATTGTGATGGGATGGTCGCGACTTGGTCGGAAGTGGGTTGTTTCAACGCGGGATCTCCGATACGCGTCTGATAAGCTAAGGTTGAAGCCGAGCCAACCCGCACGATAACCTCATCTGCAGTCTCCCGGTGATTTCAGTGGGGAGTAAATTCCCCCTTGCCTCGATACCTTTCAAAAAACAGAAAAAAATGAAGAAAACTGTGGCAGAATACTGTCGCAAGACAAGCGAACTATTATCCCGACGCTACGAAGTGCTACGTGTGTATGTATACAAGCCTCCAGAGTATATGCGGCAATATATCTTCGCATACACGTAAATACACCTCTACCCCCAAAACCACAACAAGATAAAGCAAGCATCAAATTGCAAATCAAAAACACATACAATCCGATTCCGATAACATACAACTATCCTAACGTAACGTAATCATTCCACATTGGCCCCATCCATATCTGCCCGAGACATATTGAAGACCTCAAATTACTGCACCGGCGCGGTGCGCGGTCGACCCTGTCCTAAGCAATGGAGACAGGTGAATCATCCTCGACTGCGGCCTTGTAAGGCCCTGACTGGGGAGACACCTGTTGGATTGCCACATCGGGAGCCTCGGCGGAATAGCCCCTACAGAAGGGTTAGGACTGGCCCAAAGTAGGAACAAAACAGTAAGCAGCAAGGGGGCAGACTTGATCAGATCTATATTGGCAAAGAGCCGCGGTTAGCCTGAGGTACAGAGAGATTCATGACATTCAAGATTGGGAAAAGACATACTAAAGGTATGAGTGATGGTTCCACCCTGCAAACCCAAGGCAGTTAGTGAACAAGTCTCTGGTAGATCAATCAGGCCCAAGTCTGACATACAGCCTTCTCCAGTGATTCCTTCGACTCTCTGATCACATCATCCGGGGTCCCCTCCGGGAAAGTGACCAAGACGGATTTGGCCAAGGCCAATGGAAGGAGAGCCAAGAGCAACAGCCGCATATTGAGAGAATCCGTGTACTCAAGTTGACTGATTCCGCTTTAAGATGATGAATGAAGTTCAAAAGATCTAAATCATGAGAGCCTACCACCCAAGATCAGGGGGGTCAGAAGGGACAAATATACTAATGGATGATAGACATTCGATGAATGATACTGATGTAACCCTCTGCGCGAGGTAGATTGGCAACCATCCATGAACGTCATACGCTATCGGGGCCGATTAGTCAGTTGTGGCCTAATTCGGTATTGATACCCTGTATTGGGCAAAACGTCTGTATTATCGGTGATTAGTAATCTCGATCTTGATTCTCACTCCATTCACTGAGCTGACCTTCAACCTTCTTCCTCTCCTTTGATCCTGTTCATGGTTGACAATCCGGTCAACATTTACTCCCGTTTTACAATTCTACTCGGCTCCTTTAGATCTTGCTATATTATTCCCTCTTTTCTCTCTCCCCTTTCTACCCTTGTTCTAGTCGAGCCATCCTCGAGGCAACCTCGTGGAGCTCAGGCATATTCACGACGTCCTCTGGCATTGTCAACTCTCCCTTCCCTTGCGTCCCAACGAACGGTGTAGGCTCCTTTTGCTGGATTTAATCTCCTGGGAAGGTCCATCAGCGCGGATTATCCTCTCGGTTAGGTCTTTTTTTAAACAGGGGATTTGGTGGGACTGTTGACGGTTCTCGGAGAAGTCGGGCGGGAAACTGGTGCTGGCGTACTGGTGGTGTTGTCTCCAAGATTTCTGACCAAGGTAGCTAGCAAGCATTTGACAAGTTCCGCCATTTCGTTCCATCTATTGCTCTCGCAGGAGGCCATTGCTTGTGGAAGACAAAAGGCAAGGATAGGACATTGCACCCGGTAATTTTAGGAAGGGGAAGCCATATCGATCAAAAACGGACAAAAAAAAAGACAAAGACAAAGAAGATATAAGAAAAAAAGGAAAAAAAGAAAAGAACAGAGGAAAGAGCACAGAATAAAAGCTGAAAAAAAGTCAAGAGACTCTAAAAAAAGAAAGAGAAAAGAAGAAACAAAACAGGTGACAATCGACAATTGTCTATCCTCATATTCCCCTCCCTTTTCATCTCCGTATTTGCCTATCATGTCGTCTGGGCTGGCCTCGGACGAAGTGGCCGAGGACTACAAGAACTCCTTGGAGGATCTAATTACCAATGACAGGTTTCAGATCAGCAATTTGACGGTCATCGCGAAGGAGAACACCGAACATGCCATGGCCATTTCTCGCGTCTTGGAAAATCACATTCGAACAGTAGGTGACAGAAACTCTCCCACTTCTTCTTGTTCCCATTCAGGACTGTTTGTAGTTTGAGAACTTGGGTTGGCCTGTTGTTTTTCTAATGCGTGTGATGTAGACACCGCCGGCGCAGAAACTTCCTGCTTTGTATGTAGTCGACTCGATCGTCAAAAATGTAGGGACTCCCTACACGTTGTTCCTGGGCCGGAACATGTACCAGACCTTCATGAACGCCTACACCTTGGTCGATTCGCAGACCCGCCGGAAACTGGATGAGATGTTGAAAACGTGGAAAGAGCCTGTCCCGGGGTCGCTGGATACAAGGCCAGTCTTTCCTCCTGATATCACTCGCAGTATCGAAAGCGCCTTGATCAAAGCGAGAACGGCTGCCCTCCAGCAACAACAGGCTCGCGGCCAACAAGAAGTCCTTGGTCGCGGTCGAGTCGGAACTCCCCCCGGTTGGGGCAATACTCCCACTCCCCCTCAGGGGATACCCCGGCATCCGCCTTCCATGCCATATTCGAGGAATGGATCCGCCCATGGATACCAAGCTCCGGTAAGTCCTTGCCATGCGAAAAAGCCCTGTAGCACCCGCTCATATCTGACCATGGAGGCAGGGTGATCCGCGCTCATCGTCAACACCACAGCCTCCGCAGCACCGTGAGGTCGATCTCGCCGCGTTGAACCGAGATATCGAGGTCCTCATTACGAGTGCCCGAGCGGACTTTGCCAACAACCCGCTGGACCCGTCGGTACAACAGCGTCTCAAGGCCCTGTTAGATCTCCAGGGGATTTTACAGCGCCAGGAGCTTACGCAGGAGCAGCTGAAGTTGGTCCGAGATCAGATCTCCGCCCTAACTCCCAAGCGTTCCACCTCGACTCCTCAGTCATTTCTCCCCAATATTCCTAACCTCCCCGCCATGTCCACCGCGCCCATGGCCCAGCCTGCGAGCCAACCTATCTCACAACCCCTCCAACAACTTCTCAACCCGGGAACACTCGCCGAACTGATCAAGAACACTGCTGCGCGCCAACAGCCTACCCCACCTCCCCAAATTCCAAATATCCTACCCCAGATGGCAACGAACACCATCCCCCAGCCTAGCGTTACTCCGGTACCAGAGAATCCTCTGCTCGCAGCCCTCCGGGCCCGCGGTCTATTACCTTCGGCTTCTGCTTCCCCAGCCGCTTCTGCTGTCCCATCAACAAACCTCGCGTCTGCCTTTCCGTTAATCGTGCCCGGTCAAGTACAATATACTCCTCCGGTTTCGACTCCCCAGCCCTCCAACATCTCAAATGGCCAACTGGAAGTTCAAATGAACACTGCATCCATCAAAATGTGAGCGCTCTGTCCATTGCTCATACATCATCTGATCTAATAATTTACCGAATCGCAGACCCCGACCCGGTCTGTTGGCTAGCCTTTATGAAGCGAGGTCCAACCGATGTGGGACCTGTGGCCGTCGCTTTCACGCAACCGAGGAGGGCAAGGAGAAGAAAGCTCGTCATCTGGACTGGCATTTCAAAACGAACCAACGGATGGCAGATGCTGCTAGGCGCGCTCAGAACCGCAGTTGGTATGTCGACGAGCGGGTAAGTCTCCTATTCACGTTGATCTTGTTGTGCAACGAAGCTCACCCTGGATTAGGATTGGATCAAATCTCGAGAAGCGGTCGACGACCAGGGCCTCGACACGGAAACGCCAAACGAGGGCGCAGCTGCTGGGGATGGTGAATCTGCCCACAAGGGGCCCCCCAAACAGTGGATCCGTGCCCCGAACGATGCCACCTTGAGAAATACGCCCTGCCCTATCTGTCAAGAAAAATTCGAATCTACGTGGTCAGAAGACGTCCAAGACTGGATCTGGCAAGATGCAGTCAAAGTGGGCAACCGCGTGTACCACGCCAGTTGCTATTCCGAAGTGACCAAGGATGGGCCTACACCTGCGCAGCGAGGCACACCAGCCGGGCGAACAGGGACCCCGGATTCCGTGCTCGGAAAGCGCAAAGCTGCAGAGGTAAGAATCCAGTCCATGGCGAATTTCAGGGATGACGAGTTGCTGACTTTCCGACTCTCTAGGGAGTGGAATCGCCAGGGCAGGGTGTTCGAGTCAAGACAGAACCGATGTAAGGCCGGTTGCGGGCCATGAAAGAACGAAGAATTCACAGAACCTAAGCATTTGAGATGGACATTCATGCGTTTCTTCCTTGTCGCATATGAATCGCAGTGTCCGTTGTGACTTTGCATATATCCTTGTGCATTTAGCCGGCGGCTGTTTTGCATCAAAGCTCTTTTCCACCCGAGCGTTGGGTGGTTTCAGAGGACTATGAACATATATATATATTCTTGTACAAGCCGTGATCTCCTATAATTGTGACTTTGTATGGATGAATCCTATCTTCATCCACCGTGTCATTGTTCAGCCAGGCAGCTATTCGAGGGGATCCTTTAGCTGATACACATAATCGAAAGTCTTCATAATTCTCATTGTCGTATTCAATATTTATTTCGTCCCACTTTTAGCCTTAGTTCAATGCTACCGTAATATACTTTATAAAACAATGGGTTTCGAAGAGGGGCGGTTATGTCATTCGCTGCGGGGCTTGGTGGGTTGAGACTATACTAACTTCATTGAATTATAAATATAAACACGGCCACCCTCCGTTCCTGATCTAGCTTCGATCTCTCTCTCTTTTTCTCTTCCTCCCTCTATACGATATCCATTGTCGCCATCACTGTTACTGTAGCTTCCACCATCATGGCGCCTCACAACATTAAATGGGGGATTATGGGTATGGAACCGCTTCCCCGACCCCGCAACAAAACATATAAGTGGAGCTGACACAATGGATCAACTTGTATAGCCACGGGCTGGATCGCAGACAGTATGTATCCCATGTCTGGGTAGACACGACGTATCTACCCATCTAGCCATCTATCCAGCCAATCCACACGTTACTAACAAACAAACCTCAATCAATCAGCCTTCGTCCGCGATCTCCTCCGCGACCCCACCATCCGCGGGGTATCAGACGTCTCCCACACGGTAACAGCAGTAGCATCCTCGACGTCTGCATCGCGCGCCGAAAAGTTCATCGCCGACACGGGCGTCCCGGGCCCTTGCGCCGCCTACGGATCCTACAAGGACCTAGCAGCGGACACCAACGTGGACGTCATCTACGTCGCAACCCCGCACTCGCACCACTTCCAGAACGTGATGCTCGCCCTCGAGGCCGGGAAACACGTCCTCTGCGAGAAGGCCTTCACCGTCAATGCTGCGCAGACTAAGATCCTGTGCGATCTCGCCCGCCAGAAGAACCTCTTCCTCATGGAGGCTGTCTGGACCCGCTACTTTCCGCTCAGCGTGCAGGTCCGGAACTTGATCCGTGACGGAGCCATCGGCGAGGTGTTCCGTGTGATGGCGGATACGAGTTTCGGGGATGATGTCGAGGAGGCGTGGGGGACGGAGCATCGCATGGTGAATATGGATTTGGCGGGTGGGGCGTTGTTGGATTGTATGTTTCCTTTTTTCCTTTCCATATCATCTCTCTCTCCCAAAAGACAGAAAAAGCAGACTTCACTCCCCCCAAAAAAAGAGAAAAAAAAAAAAAAAAAGACTGACAAAAACAGTGGGCATCTACTCCCTAACCTGGGTCTTCCAAACCCTCTACCACACTCTCCCGCGCGAAACCCGCAAAGCACCGTCCAAGATCTCTGCCCACATGACGCCCTACCACCTCACCGGCGCCGACGAAGCAACCACCATCCTGCTGACCTTCCCAACCAGCACGCCCTCCAACGGCACCCACCCGGGCGAGTCGCAAGCGATCGCCATGACGCACCTGCGGGTGTCGACCGACCCGGACGAGCGGAACACCGCGCGCCCGGCGATCCGCATCCAGGGCACCAAGGGCGAGATCCAGGTGGATGGGCCTGCGTTCCGGCCTGAGCGGTACCGTGTCATTCCCAAGGGGAAGGATGGAGAGGTGAGGGAGGTGGAGGTCCGGGTCCCGGGAGATGGGAAGGGGATGTTCTGGGAGGCGGATGAGGTGGCGCGGTGTTTGAGAGATGGGAGGCTTGAGAGTGAGGGTTTGCCTTGGGAGGAGAGTATTACCATTATGGAGGTTATGGATGAGGTTCGTCGGCAGGGTGGGTTGACTTATCCTGAGAAGATTGAGTCGACGGTTTATCCGACGGCATTGTAGATGTATAGATAGCTATGCGTACCAAGACAAATCAAGGGCATCGAATGAGGCTTACTCTTGTTTTGATTAAGAAAAGTGAGAAGAGAAGTGAACCAGTAATTCGTCTAGTTGGCTGTATTTTGCTTCCAGGAAAAAAAAAGATAACCTATTACTATACATGGCGTTCGGATCTCCTGCCGGGAGGTGCGTCCGCACCAAGACGCGAAAGACAAGCTTTTCAAAACGAGGTGTAGACCCGCAAACCACCGGCCCTCCCCTGCTGGCCATCGCTACCATGTCCTCTTATCCCATCTCTGATAGAGATCCAAGGCATAGGGCGAGGGTATATCGGTACGCCACTGGACACCACGATGTGGCGTCCTTAACAACAAGAGAGAATGCTTTAGTTCTTGAAAACGCCGAGCAGGCTCTTCCACACCTGGCCAGGCTCCTGGCTGGCGTCGATGCCCCGCCAGATACCGGTCTTCTTGTAGTACTCGACCACAGGGGTGGTCTGGGCGTGGTAGGTACCCAGACGCTTCTTGAGGGTATCGGCGTTGTCGTCCGAGCGCTGGATCAGCGGCTCGCCGGTCACATCGTCCTTCATGTCGCTCTTGGGCGGGTTGAAGATCTTGTGATACGAACGGCCGGAGGCGGGGTGAACCAGACGGCCAGTGATGCGAGCCACGAGGAGAGAGTCGTCGATCTGCAGCTCGATGGCGCGCTGGAGCTTCTGCTGACGGGCGGTAAGCATGTCGTCCAGACGCTCGGCCTGGGCAACAGTGCGGGGGAAACCATCCAGGATGAATCTA
Organism: Aspergillus taichungensis; assembly: GCA_002850765.1. Taxonomy (NCBI): domain Eukaryota; kingdom Fungi; phylum Ascomycota; class Eurotiomycetes; order Eurotiales; family Aspergillaceae; genus Aspergillus; species Aspergillus taichungensis. The sequence goes on from KZ559587.1 coordinate 43,407, forward strand.
CATAACGGTTGTTGGTCAGTGTTTGGTCCGAATCGTCTGCCGTCTGCCAAGATGGAGATACATACCCGTTCTTGCACTCGGCGTTGTTGTTCAGCTCGCTCTGGATCATGTTGACCATGATCTCATCGCTGACCAAACCTCCCTGATCCATGATCTTCTTGGCCTCCTTTCCTAACTCGGTCTTCTTCGCGACCTGGGACCGCAGCATGTCACCGGTAGCCTATCATCGTCCGTATCAGCGGTTTGCTCTCTGGCCGGGTTGATTATACAAGGCACTCACCAAGTGGCAAACACAGTACTTCTCCTTCAGGCGGGGCGCCTGGGTTCCCTTGCCTGTTCACAGGTTGGTCAGAACTGGACATGAAATAAAAAAAAAAAAAAAATAAAACAAAAAAATTCGACGGAAAAAAAGAATCCAATCTCATTCCACATACCAGCACCAGGGGGACCCATCAGGATGATGCGCATCTGCTCCGTAACGGACTTGGGCTTCGTCTCGAAGCCAAGACGGCCCTCCAAGTCCTCAATGCGACTCTCGAGCTTGTTGATCGTGTCCTTCAGACCGGTGACGACCTCTTCCGTGATAGGAGCCATTGTGACAGAACGATTAAAGGAAGACCTTTGAAAAAGGATAGGAATAGAGAAGATAAGAAAGGAATTGGGGGAGGGAGGTTTGGGTCAGGGAACGATGGGAGACGTGGACGCAACGAACGGGGAAATGGAAGAGACGGAATCTGCAATAAGTTGGGGTGGAAGAAGGTCGACCGGGAGCGGAGTCTCGCACCCGCGTCTCCGAGGTTCGTTTGGGTTGGCGGGACCTCCGAGCACGGCTATGACGAGGGGTGATCTTCGTAGGATAATCTTTTGATTCGGCTGTACTGTTTATGATCTTGCATTTGTCACTTTATCTGTTTAGATCCTTTGATCCGCTATACAACATGATGAGGCCAACAATGCCTTTCGGGAACACGTGGTGTTCTCTCTGTACGCCTCAGGCAGTCACGCCTGAGGCAACTAACACCTGAGGAATCGACACCTGAGGCACAAAAACCTCCGGCAGTGAGCACCTCAGGCACCAATTGATCCATCAGCCACATCTGTGGCTAATACCGTAATGCCAGTGTGGCTCGTGCCGGCGAGCTTTCGCCAGCAGTCAGCAGTAACTAGTAGTAACTAACAGTAAGAGAGCTCATCGTCATCTCTCTCGACCTCCCCGACTTCCATATCCATCTGAATCCATCATCCTCCTCCCCCTCCTATCTCATAACATTACTCCTTCCTCTTCGTTCGTTCTCTCCTCTTCCAGTCTGACTTGACTTCTCTTTTCCTTTTTCTTGTCAAGGGAAAGATACATCCCGATTGAGTCCCTTGGAGTTCCCCGTCCATATCGGCTGCTGGTTCTCGTGCCTTCGATCAACTCCGTCATGCCTGCCACTACGGCGGAAACTCTCTCTCTCGTCCAGCGCTCCGTCACGGTCGCTCCGCTAGTCCTTCTCTCCGTGGCAGATCACTATGGGCGCTCAGCCAAGGGTACCAGGAAGCGTGTGGTAGGTGTCTTGTTGGGAGAGAACAGCGGTAATGTCGTTCGGGTATCGAACAGTTTTGCTGGTGAGTGTCTTGTTTGGACTATCCTACAACCTCTACTACAGGAGATTAATGCGTCTCATTTTCATAGTTCCTTTCGAAGAGGATGAGAAAGACCCGTCCGTCTGGTTCTTAGATCACAACTTTGTTGAGTCGATGAGAGACATGTTCAAGAAGATCAACGCCCGTGAGAAGTTAATTGGGTGGTATCACTCGGGCCCGAAGCTGCGAGCCTCCGACCTGGAGATCAACGAGCTGTTTAAGCGGTACACTCCGAACCCGCTCTTGGTGATTGTCGACGTCCAACCGAAGGAGGTCGGCGTGCCCACGGATGCTTACTTTGCGGTGGATGAGATCAAAGATGTAAGTGCTCCCGGAGTCATGGTCTCGCGCAGCATCTGTCCCACCGCTGGGCCATGGCTTACATGAAGAATCATTTTACAGGACGGTACGACTACTTCCAAAACCTTTGTCCACACCCCATCGACCATCGAGGCGGAAGAAGCCGAGGAAATCGGCGTCGAGCACCTTCTTCGAGACATCCGTGACGTTGCAGTGGGCACCCTTTCTACCCGGATAACCTCGCAGCTGCAATCGTTGCAGGGACTGCATCTGCGCCTGCGCGACATCGGCCAATATCTCCAGAAGGTTCTGGACCGCGAGCTCCCCATCAACCACGCAATTCTCGGCAACCTCCAGGACGTTTTTAATCTGTTGCCCAATCTGTCGACCCCGCCAGCCACGACACGGATTAGCGGATCGGAGCCGCAGCCGACAGAGAACAGCGAATTGGCGCGCGCCATGAGCATCAAGACCAACGATCAACTAATGGCCATCTACCTGAGCAGCTTGATCCGGGCCATCACCGCCTTCCACGATCTCATCGAGAACAAGATTCAAAACCGGCAACAGCAGGCGGAGAATGAACAGAAGCGAGAGCAGGAGACGAATGGGGTCAAGGGCGAAAAGGATGCCGCGAAGAAGGGGAGCGCGGCAAACGGCGAGAAGAAGGAGGACCAGGACGAGTCCAAGGACAAGCTCAAGAGGAAGGAGTGAACGGGGGAATAACTGCTATCTACGTGAAACGATTCATTAGAACAATTCGTTGCTGTGGAATGTATACTACGTGCTCGTGGGTATACATATATATATCTTCTCCGTCCAGCGCGCAATGCCGACTCCAAGTAAAGCGACGTAGGGGGGAACAGTCTAAAGTTGTGTGGATCTCCACGATGACAGTACCAACCAAACCAATGGTAGTATGCGTGAAGACAAGCGAAGTGGGTGTATGTATAACCTCAACTAGACAGACTCTGGTGCTTGTTTCCCACAAGATCATTCTCAACCAGGCCTTGCACTTTCTTTCCCATGAGCCTCATGTCACTAGTCTAGTGTCGCAGCGAAAGCCGGTCATTACAGTATGGGCCTGCTACAGATATTTTTGCTATACAGCCTTCCTCCACCGACGACCAGTACACAAACTAGGCAATGGACATGATACAGGGTAATAGATTCAACGAGTATTCGTCCAGGTCTGACCAGATATCCACAATTTTAAATCATCATTCTGAGACATACCTATAATGATAGCTCAGAAATGACAATCAATGCATCCTCAGACGGAAACCCACAGCAAAAAAAAGGTCATTCACCCCAGCCCGCACACCAACAGGCCAGCTCATCCGCCGTAAGAACAGTACCCGACGAGGAAGCAGAAAAAGAATCCTCGCGGTTAACAACCCCCGGACAACGCTCGGCCAGAAAACAAGCAAGAAGGTGTTTGCAGACGGGCGGTGTCAGTTTCGTCGCGCCGTGGGTCAAGTCGCCGCCGAATGAGCACGATCTGCCGTTGTTGGATTTAGATTGGCGTGTTGTTGGTGACGACGGCAGTGGCAGGTGAGAGTGGGCATCGTCGGGCCCGGGGTCACGATACGCTGCTAGGGCGAAGGTCGGGCAGCTGCAGTTCCATGCATGCAGTCGGACTTCGTAGCCTTTTTGTCCCGTGCGCGGGACACGAGACCTTGTGTCGAGTGGTGGTGATGATCCGGTGGAGGAGGTCGAGATCACGAAGAAGACACCATTTGAGGATGGTGGTGGTGAGTCGTTCCCTGAACTCCTGGCCTCCTGGCTACTGTGTAGAGCATGATCGGGGCTCTCCGAGTCTGTCGCTGTTTCATTAACGGCCTGAGGATGATGACAGTCTTGTTGTTGATGCTGATGTTCTATCTGATATCGTCTCACCAAGTCCCGGTCCACAATATCCAGCGCAAGGAGGAGTTCATTGGGGAAAAGGCAGTGGAGGGTTAGCATCAGCTGTTTCACTTGGGTCATGCGCGATGCGAGTGCACGGGGGAAAGCAGAGGCATTTTGCACGATGCGTGGGTGCTGGAAGGAGCCAGTGTAGCCATTATTCCCGTCGGAGCCATTGTCGGTTTGGCCGCTGGTGGTGTAGTCTTGAAGCTGCGAGACCAGATGGTCGACAAACTGGACGGTGTTGGGGGACGATATCTCATGGGTTGAAGGATCGGGAGTACTCATGTTCTTCAATCATGGGTGTGCTCGGGATAGAGGAGTGTTGGTTCATCCCGCTATTAAGTTTCTTATCGCTTACTTGAGATACCACCGAGGACCATGATCTCAATGACAGAACAACTTTTTTGGAAGATTTACATGAATAGTTACTTATGAAGATAATGGACTAGATTTAATTTTGACTCAATTTACAATAGAAAAAATAATGAAGCTAGAAGCCTAGAGTTCCATTTGGGTCTCCTAATATCAAGGCGGTTTGTATAGAGCTACGCGTATACAAACTACCTCGGTCCTCGACGAGGTTCAATTGAGTCCAGTAGTTGACCCCTCCATCACATGACATGAAGAGAGATGCAGTGAGCAGTAATCCTGTTTCAAGTGTGTGACCCAATACTAGGATTTGTGAATATTGCATCGACAAGGGTTATTGTCCCCTAGCAGGACCAGGACGGGAAGTGTCGAGCAAATGAGATGCGAGGGACTGGGTCATGACCAGAGTCAATATGATTGCATCAGCTGGATGTAGTCGATAGATACTATCTCACTGGAGGTACTCACACGTTTGGAAGACCTGGTCCTACATTGTCTTCGTTCACATATATATGCATGCATCTATATGCACTTCATGACGTCGGGTGATTCCTCATAAAGTTGTCATATCAAGATTCTATCTCATAGACAGGACCAGCAGCTCTCTGCTGATGAACCTTCGGTGAACGGTTATATTGGATATTGACGGAACAACGGTGGAGCTCTCCTGCCACGGAGTTTAATTAATTGTGGCCTTGATCCCCTCTTTTGGAGTCCAAAACCAGGGAAGCCCGTAGTCTAGACCGGATGCTTGGACGGTCTCGGACTCGTCATGAACCCGTTCTTTGCCCTAAGAATGTCGAGGGATAGATTCGACCATGACCCATGATGATGACAGTCTACAATCCCTGTTTCGATGGCTTGGTAGGAGCATCGGGAGGAAGTGGTGTCAGCCCGTCAGGGCCAGACTCTTCCCCACACTCGGGTTTCATCTTTCTGAATAGCGGATTTCTTTCCCACACGAGTGCTCTCGCCCGAATTACTCTAGTAGGAACCATTCCCGTGTCGAATCTGGCGACCGTCGAGTCATGTTTGGCGGTTGTCATGGTAGATTGTTCCTTCGCCCGCACCTCGGAGGATAACCTCTGGCCAGGCGACCAGCCGAATGATTCAGGCCGCGGTCATATACATGAGGCAACAAAGAACGCCATCTTTGTCTCCAGCCACTTCAACTGATCCCAAATGTTGTTCTGTTCTGTTCTTTTCGTTCTGGGTTTGACTTCTTTGCTTTCTGTCAGCGCAGTCCCACTCGAATGGCTCGTGACAAACTCCAAACACTGCGTTGACCTCTTACCCACCCCAACAGAGCCAATCAATACAGAAGCGGGGACCCCAAATTTGAACGTCACTCTCTCCGAACGACCGGCTCGGTTCGCGAGTTGGTGTAGATTCCTCCAGATCCCTAATTTAAACACCTCTGCGCCTCTTTCGTAGCATCGGCGCTACACAGAGAAATGATAGACCGGAAGAAATCATCAGGATCACCCGCCTATACCAACAGCTCCATACATCAGAAGAAACAAGACTACCGAGAGCTTAACGAGTCCGACAAATCGTGTTGCCGATTTAAATCTAGACCTTAAGCAACTCAAATCCGCCGACGGGTCCCACACAGTTGGGCAGTGTCGAATTGTCAACCGTTTTCTCCGTAGCTTCAGGGCCCACTTTCCGGCTTTGCCACGAAAGAAAACAACGATAATAATAATGACGATCGGTAGGCCGTTTCATCTTGTTGAGATTCCTGATCCTTCATCTTTTTTTTTTTTTTTTTTCTTTTTTTTCTCTTCGCGCGCACCCATTTGGCCAAGCTCCTTGTACCCCGAACCCCCCATTTCCACTCGAGCTCCTGCTCCATACGGAGTAGGGCGCCCGTTCCAGAGGGTCCAGCGGGCCAATGGATTCATCATCGTCTTTTTTTCATTTTGGTCGGTGGCTTGATGAGTACTCTGTACTCCGTAGTTAATCAAGTAATCTATCTGGGTATGACCGTATGAACCGGTGAGGAGGGCTCCCACGACGAGTGTACCAAACTCTGCATGTTTGAAAATCGGTACCTAATCTCGGCCAAATCCAGTTATGGGTTAGGTAGTTAGGTAGGTACAGGTACCTACCAGTAGGTGTGCAGCCAGAGGTAGGTAGGTATACAGATCACCTACAGGCGGTGTGTAGACATAGGTAGCAAGTAACAAATAGGACAGCATTATGAATACGAAAATAAACAAGAAAAAAAAGAAAAGAAATTCAAGATAGGAAAAAAAAAGATAATATCATCTGATAATTAGGCGACTGTTAGAAGAGGAAAGAGATGGATCACTACGACTCAACAGCGAACTCAATAAAGACTAGAGACGATGTGGGGCCTGAGGCCTCTTTCCCCCTCCACTCCTCCCCCTCGCTGAAAGGGTCATCGGACATTTTTTTTCTTGCTGACGTTCTTAATTCTTTTCGGGCGTGTTCAGTGACGATCAACTTGTGCCAGGAATAGAATATAGTAGCGGTATCCCTGTTGGGGGGTTCCACGCCAAGGTGACCAATAGTAGGAACTGAATGGACCAAGGACTGGGTTTGTTCCAGATTGAATGAAGGTTTGATTATGTGTGCTGATAGTGATAGTCAAGATACCGTTTGCCATCTCCTTCCTTGCAAGGTTGTGTGATCTTTTCCAAGGTTATAGTTTGATCCTGCGAGATTTATCCCCCCTGGGGTAATATGTGTTTTGTCTCCTCGGGTTCTTTTCTTCTACCACAAGAGAAGAACGCTGTATTATCTATCTCTGGAAGCCGATACGTCACAGGGCTAAAGAGAAAGAAGTCGGATAAGATGACCTCGGATGTGTTCATGAATACGGTTGGTGCACATGTTATGCACGATGACTATCACTTACTAGTGAAGTTACCTATCATGATTTGGATCTGGCCCTGATGAAATATTATTAGCCTTAGTAGATAGTCATTTATCAAGTTGATTTTGAAGACTGTCCTGGGTGGATACTATATGTATTAAATTGGATTCAACTCGTGACCTTCCTGGTGCCTGTCAATCACGGGAAATAGACTGACATGAAGAAGTTGTTTGGATGATCATAAGATAATGTGTATAGTGTCATCCTAGATATGTATGTACATATGTGCATGATGTGGGTATGGGGAGCATTCGGAGATTATTCCAGCGAATATCATGCAGTCACACTTACAGGTCTAAACACAATGTACGGAGTAGTTAGGTGTTATTTTGTACCCGGGTTCAGTTGATCTATCAATGACTTTTACATTATTGTTTAATTATTTCCCTTGTTTATCATAGTAATATGGAATCACGAACCATACTCTGTATATATCTCGTATCCAAACTTCTTTGTTCCATACTGATATCTTCAATCCTCTTGGACGTTCAACACGTGTGGTCGCTGTAAAGCCAAGGTACCTCGGAGATGAATCTGCCTGGTTTAGAAGGTTATCTCATTTGATTTGATAGATTGATAGATTGATCGGTGATTAATATGTCTTTCTGTTTACAAGTTCCCCGGATGAGGCTTGAGGAGGAAATGGTAGCGAGTGACCTTTCAAACCACCAGGACGTTCGCCATGTCACTGGAGTCCTGTGTAATAATTATAATAAGCAACGAAAATAAAATTAACAGAAAAAGAAAAAAGAAAGCAAAAGAAATACAGCCCCACTTGAACTGGATATCTGGTTGGACTACCGATGTTGGGTCCTCTCCACCGCCACTGTCGGAACAATAGTAGCGACTTTCCCCCATCTGGACAAGGGGACACCGTTGAAGTGGATCCCCGTTGGTCCCTAAGTAATCTTGCAGGCACTGCAGTCTGGCGGAAACCCCCCCTTGTTCCCGCAGCCCCGTCGTTCGAAGGTAGGAAAACAAGCAAGCCCAACCCTTGGTCCAAAAATACTCCGCACATTACCGCCAGTTTGAGTTGACTGCTAACCTGTCCATCAGCCATGTGTCTTGAGGACTTAGTGTGTGCTACAATGTATCAGATTGGTATCTCGTTCAGTTCCCAGCGATTCATCACGTCTATGATCCAATTTGTTCGTTGATTGGACCAGGTAATCATCCCCAATTACCTAGCTAGGCAGTAGGTACAATTGATTCCGGATGGAGATTCAAACCTGTAGACGGTTCGGTCACGCCGGCCGATAGTTAGGTCTTTCTCTCTCCCGTGGTGGAGACATGGAGCGCCCAAAAGACACCACGAGGACTGACCTCCTGTTCTGTAGCCCGTAACCAGTAGCCACAAACTAGTCCGTTCCTCGTCGGCGTTCAATAATATGGAAACCACCAAGGCTAGGGAGGATCGATCTGCAGACTCTGGGCGAAAGACTCCGTCGCCTCTGCAGGTCGGAAGAACGCGTCGGCAGTAATCTCGCTGACGCGAATCGAGCAGAAAAATAAGGGAAATTAGAATAAAAACAATAAAATAAAATAAAAAAAACCACGAGAAAAAGGTCTGGATCGATATACTGTGCTTGCGTTTGGCGGTTCCAGGCCTCTAGCCCGACACGATCAACGGTCTCCAATTTTAAACAGAGACTTGTCGAGACCCGGAGATCGCATGAAATCCTGCCGCTCCTGTCCACGCTTCCCGGGACGGTTAAGCGACAGGGTGTAGTCCTTCTTTGATTGTTTTCATTTTGTTTTATTTGATTTGATTTGATATGATTTTTGTTTTTGACTGTTTCCACAGTAAGTAATTATAGACATGGTCACGAACCGCAGTTGAACTGAGCCCGAAATGACCCCTGGGCTCACTGGAGTCTCATCTCCAACAAACATCAGAATCCTTGGGCCGGTCGATTCTTTCGTTTGATGATTGGATCTGGCTTGGATTGGTCGGGGTGTGACAGGAAGGCGCAGGCAGACGTCCTCGGCCATGACACGATGCTGAGCTGCAAAGCACATCCGGTAATCATTCAGTCTTTCTCTGCTTCCACTTTGAGTTCCGTATCCCATACGGCCTGCAATGGCACGATGAATACTTATTGGGTGTGGCAGAAGAACGCCAAGCAGAAGGCAAGAAGAGTGGAGATGTAAGGGTAACGGTGGAAGAGCTGTCGCGTCCCAAGACTACGGAAAGTGGTGGACGGGTTGATGTATCACTTGGGCTATGCCATTATTACGGGACATCTTCATCTCGATGACAGGCTGACTGTGTGATTTAATTTCCGCCGCAATGGAAGAGGAGGGAATCGTGTGAAAATCAAGATAAATATCATCAATGACAAAGAAAGACCCAAGAAAAAAAGAAAGCGAGGGAGAATGGAGAACGTACCACGTAGTCGATGGTACCAATCCACTCTCCTCATCTCTGAAGAAAACTGCCAAGGTGTAATTTTCGATCCGTATAGATCCATACCTATGTTTATAAATATAGATTTTGGTTTTGATTATTTGATTTATTTTCAATTGTTTAATTAATCGAACCAAAGAATCCGGTCGAATAACAAGGTCAAATGAATCATTAGCCCATGGGTCGACAAGTTCGGTCAGTCAGGCCGTGGGGTGCAGAAAGGTGGACGAGGCGAACGGTTCGAAGAGATCCCAGTAGCGTCTACCCTAGAAATATTACCTACTCCGGAGTAGGTCGATACTTGCCTTTCGGGGCTTGGGGTTCGTTCGCCGTTGACAGATCCATTGTCCACTCATTGGTTGGTTATCGACCGTTGGATTGTACTTGGAACCTTCACTCTCTAAAGTTATTGATCATTTCTTTTTAAATCGGAAGCCAACCAGGAGAGGAAAGAGAATAGTCAGTTGGTTGTATGTTCAGACGAGAGATGATGTTGAGTATCAACATCTGGCAGAAATATCGATCCATATTTTTTTTTTTTCTTCTTCTTTTTTCCGATTGATTTTTTCTTATTCTTCAAATCTGATATTCCTTCTTTATGGACCATTCCATCCTTCCATCTGTTGTTGTTCTATTATTCTGACAGGTGACAAGGGTTTGAATCAGAGAACCTTAGCTGTGGTTAAGTTATTACGCATACTTCTGGGCATCATTGCCTACGATCCCACCTTGGTTGGAGCTTCTTTGGAAGGCTATTTCAAGCTCTGGTTCGGAACTCACAATCACACCAGCTCCCCACTCTATTTATTTTGATTCCATTTCGTTTTCTCTTCTCTTTATTTTTTATTTTTCATTTTTCAATTTATTTTGCAAAAATCTTTCTCCTCCAGTTATCTTGTCGCGAACCGCTGTGATTCCACCCTGTATTCAAGGAGATGAAAACCCATCAATCCAGAAGAAAAAGAAAAATCTCCTAGGGGCCAAACCATACCAGGGTTCCCAGGTATGCAAGATTCTAGTCGTTGGTGGCTTAGACCGTCTTTTCTTCCCTTGAATTTGGTTTAATTCTATATATTTTCTTTTTTGTATTGAATTATGATGATCATTATTATCTTCAATGGCAGCCATTGTTCAATCCATACATCTCTTCCTTTTCCCAATGAATCAATACAATCCGTATTCTCTCCACGATGGGGTTTTCAAGGTTGATATCTTGGTTCCTAGGATGGCTGTATGCGTTCTGTTTCTGATATAAAAATGCAGCCCAGTCTGGTAGAAATTTAGGTCAATGACTTGAATCCTCCCAGCCAACTCACCACCGAGTCATCACCCAAAACCGAATCTGGGCTCGAATGTTCGGGAGGAGAAGCCAGAGGGTTTGACCGCCAGTGAAGCCTTCCTTTTGAGTTATAGTACCCGCGGGGTGGAACCACAACCCCCGTTTTGATAGTCATTAATTATTATGATAGTACTGTTACTATTATTATGATGATGATGATATTACCAGAGGAATCAGGATCCTAATCGTCTCTTGAAACGTCAACCGTTGGTCCTTTCCCTAGTGGTGGTTTGACCATCAGTGCTATGGAAGACACTTCCCATGCCACTTATTCTCTCATCTCCATTATGGTCCAGTATTTTCTGAATTTTATTATCATGATGGATTGATTGTTTTAATTTCTCTCTATCAATTAGTTTGGTACCGTGAGCTCAAGAGTCCAAGTTAGTTCATTTAACCAGATGGACCCGTAACTGCCAAACCTGGAACTCAGTTCGCATATTATTATTATTTTGATTCTAATTATTCTGGTCCTTTATTATTATTATTATTATTTTTCACCAACCGTCTCGACCGCCCCTCCCTCCCCCATACCCATCTTATCCTCTGCTCAATGAGAATTGAATATTCACGACCTTCCGAGCCCACAGGTGGATTGGACGGACTGGCTGGACTCGGCTTCTACTTCTTAGCTTGGTCCAATTTCTACCCTTCCTTCCCCATCCATACCAATCCCACCTTCCATGGTCCCAGTTCTGTGACTACTGGCTTTCTCATTTGCTGTCTCGCCCTGCTAGATCAGCTGTCACCGTCGATGATCACCTCTTATGCATCTCAAAGTGTGTTTCATCTATCTCGTCCGTCTTCCTCCTTTCCCCCTCTGAACTACTTCCTTTCCCTTCCCACTCTCTCTCTCTCTTCCTCTCTTCCTCTCTTTCTCTCTTTATTTCCCCCCCATCCTCCCACCATCAACCGTCGGTCTTCATTGACTTGTTTCGATTTCCTTTCCACCGCAGTCGTTGGTTAGCTTTCTAGACCTTGGTTCAGCTGACCTTCAAGGTCAACAGTCATCCTTTTTGTTCTGCTGTTGTTGGGATATCTTGGACCTTTATATTTCTTGGATATATCAACGCTTTCAAACACTTTCAATCATCCATATCCACCTTCTGATAGACTCGATTGTGGTGACGTGAGACTGCACAGAAAACCTTCCATCCATTCATTGACTTGCCACAAACCACCCGTCTTCCCAGTTGAGATCCGGTCACTGAGTTTCTGACAAGAGATCTTTTCTTGTGAATAAGCAAAAGACAAAAGAAAGAATCAAAATAAACAGAGGGGAAAAAAAGAAGACGAGTGCCGGAAACCTCAGATCATCTTGCTTCCCTCTCCCACACTCAGTTTTCTCCATTCTTCGGCTTCTTTGAGTCGATCTCGCCACGAGGACTGGCCGAACATTTGGACCAACTCGGACGGCCGCTCTCACTTTTGATCAAAGCAAAGACGAAAAAAATAAGGGTTCTCTCCTTGCGAATCGCGCATATGATTGCGTTACAAAACCAGCCTATCCTACCCCCCGCCAAAGTGGATATCTCACTGCTACTAAAACCTCAAGATGAGGAGGAGACGGCACCGGTGACCTCTGCGTCCACCCTTCCACCGAATCCACTGCCGCCAGCTCCCATGGCCCCTGCGATGTCAGTACCCGCCGCGAACCCGGTCACGACGGTGGCACCTTTTCCCGTCAAAACATCGAGCTCCGTGCCGGCCAAACGTCTTCATCCCGGCCACGCCGCGGAATCGCCCGCCAAAAAGCAATCCAAATGGTCTCCCGAAGAAGATGCGTTGATTATTGAACTACGTGGGAGTGGCATGAAGTGGGAAGATATCAGCAAGCGACTTCCCGGACGAAGTGCGATCAGCTGCCGCCTCCACTATCAGAATTATCTAGAGCGCAGGAGCGAATGGGATGAAGACAAGAAGAATAAACTTGCGAGGCTATATGAGAGGTATGTTTCTTTTTTTTGCCCCCTCTTTCTTTTCTTGTTCTTTTCTCCTTTTCCCTACGCACGGTGAGTGTGTACAACAGAGCTTGGGATGAAAGAAACCTTGCTCGATATTGACAACAAAACTAAAGAAAAGGGTGTGTGCAGGCAAAAAGCTAACATCGGACAACCGCAGGTTTAAAGCCGAAATGTGGTCCAAGGTGGCCGAGGAAATGGCGATTCCTTGGAGAGCGGCAGAGGCCATGCATTGGCAACTGGGAGAACAGGAGATGGCACGCCGAGCCGGTGTTGTCCCTTTCTCGTTGTCGAGCACGGCCATCGATCCGCCAGCCCCGAGAAGCCGCAGAGCGAGCACGTCTCTATCCAGGCCGAGAAAACCATCCGTCTCGCGCGTCATCCACCCCCCACAACTCCCATCCGTTGAAGAGCTCACGGCTGGTGTTCCCGCGTATGCACCTACGCCGCCGCCTTTTGCATTTCCACGAGATCCCTACCGAGTAGGACGACCGCTCGATTTGGCGAGCAGTCACGGTCACCTGGGCCCTGCGCTTGGCCCGCCCCCTCGGACCCTTCCTTAGGGTCAAATCTTACGACATCCATGTGTTTATTTTGCGTGTTACGAATTGCATAGCGCTGGTTGGAGGCAACCCTTGTGGTGATTTGTTTTATAGATTATTCTTGTGGATATGTGCGCGCTTCCCACTTGATCTTTTCTTGGTTTTCCTTTGTTTGTTATTACTAGGCCCTCCTGCAATAGGAGGGCTTGGATGTGAACTCCGAGGTGACGATTTCTTTGTCTTTTTTCTCGTCTGTTACGGATTCCAATATGATGTGAGGTGACGATACTCCGAGACTGGATCTCGGAGCACATATTACAGTTCTCCGTTACAATGCTCCTTGGTCATTTCGTGTTGCAACTGCCCACCAGTTGTCTCTCTCATAGCCGGACTCCACGACCCGCCCCCCGGCGGCGTGGATATCCTGTTCCAACTCTTTCTCGCTATAAAGATGGTAGTACCGGTGGAATACCTTGGGCTCGACCGTTGGTGCGCCTCCAGGCGCCAGCTTCCCCTTCATGACCCAGGGCACCATGATGTCCTGTGCGTCGCCCTTGTCCCAGCCTCGGCGGCTAGTACTTTGCTCCAGGGCCCAGACATATACCAGCGCTCGACCCCCGGACCCGCTTTCGTCCACGGGCTTCAGAGTGCGAAGAATCTCGCGAATGGCCAGGACTCTTCGGTCCGGGGTGGACAAATGGTGCACAACCGCAATCGAGATGGCGAAGTCAAAGTAGGACTCTGGGTGCGGTAGATTAAGGATGTCAGCCACGATGGTGGAATGTGGCTGATGTTGTACGGCAATTTGGGCAAGTTTGTCGGAACTGGCATTATTGGTCAATCTAGGATATACGCAGCACATACAAAACAATGTCACGGCTTTCCTCCCCCCTGATGGGAGCATATCAAACTACGCAAACAACGTACATAGGAATAACGGCGCGTACAATGGTACCACGTGATCCCTATGGTGTCGTACGATACTTCAAGAGGAAAGTGCAAGGAAGGCGGGGGACAGATATCACTCACCGATCAGAGGCAATTATAAATACGTCGCGATTCACCGGCAGATACTTTCCATTCCCACATCCCACGTCCAGACCGATCGAGCCTGGAGTCAAGCCACGGAGAAATCGTTCCACCATTGGCCATGGCTAGCCCGATAGCACTGTATTAGCAACGTGCAACTGATACCCGTAGAAGAGCATCAAAAAGGGACCCTGAAGGGAGTGGAAGATACCTTATGACGGGTGGAAGAGAAATGGCCTGCAATCTGTTGGTACACTTCGTGTACATTTTTTTCTTCTACTTCATCTGGTTGTTGACCCGAGGGATCAGGTGTAGGTATGCCTGATGACGACATTTTGGGGTAGATAATTGGTCAGTAGGTAGTCTCGGGTTTGGGTTTGCTATGATCTATTGCTTCCACCAGGAAAGACGATAGCCAGAAAGAAAGACAAGGGAAGAGAAAGACCAATACGGGAATGTGGGGCGTGGGGGAGGGGAAAAAAATCAAAGACACGGCTAACAAGAATGATGGAAGGCAGGTTCAGATAGATTGCTGAGGATGATGTAGGAGTAGTCCGTTCGGAGAATTGATTGGGTTTGTAGGGTCTATCCACGAAGGGTATCATATAGGTCGATCGAGGAGTCTTCCTTTTCTTCTCTATGTCTTTTCCTTGGCTGGTCAGTGGTCGCTCTGGTGGATGGATTCGATGTCAGGTGACTTTTGAGGGATTCGTCGATTTGGTATACCTGTCGAGGACTTATGTTTTTTTCTATTGAAGAATCGATGATTTTTGACTAGTTGATCTCTACTTGTACATACAGTACGATTGATAAATAATGAGATCTCGTCGCTGTCTGGAGGGCGAGGTCACTGCTGATTGAACAGTGTATACTGCCATTAGTCATGACATACTTGTGTACAAGCACATATCTGACTAACATGCCACGTGCCGTGGATAACTCAATTCAACTAGCCATGCAAGTCGGCGATATTCTCGCCTTATACGAAGTATCAACCTGTCTATTGATCTACTATCTCCTCAGTAGCCACTTCCCCATGACCCACTTACTGCTTCACTTCCCCTGATACAGGTACGAATGTTCATACATGCTCTCCCTCCATAGCTAGTACTCCCTACAAACACTCTTTGCGCATACACTACTACAGAAGAACTAAGTCATTGTTAGTTTCGTTATCTACAACGTGAGTCCCAGCTACATACTTAGCTTTCAAATCTACCTAGTACAGTCTTATCGGCTGTAGACAAGAAAGGGGTTGAGCCTCGCTTAAGCTGCACTGCTCTCGAAAAGAAGACAACACTCAGGGAGATCAGAGCATTCTCACATGTTCTGTCCATCCTCACTGCCCCTCTCTGCCCCACGATACATCTATCCAACATCATCAGAGACCTAAGACCTGACCTTTGTTGAAAAGACAGCCCAGAAGCGGCCATACTATCTCTCAAACACCAGCCACCTTACTCTGAATCAACATGGCGTTCCAACCCACTCCGGCGGACATCTCCGTCATGATCACAACACCAGCTGCCAACGCAACTGATCGCCCGCAGTTCATCACCGAGCGCCGTGTTACCCCAACATGGACAGTCACGCAGCTCAAAGGCAAACTGGAGACCATGACAGGAATTCCGCCCGGATGCCAACGACTGCGGCTCAAGACGCCGGGACATCCGGACCAGTGGCTCGACGAGGACGACTCCAGTGTTGGTAACTACGGCTTGACAAAGGGGTCTGAGATCGAAGTAAACCCCCCAAACTCTTCTCCTTTTACCAATCCCAATGATCCCGGATAACGAATAGCTGACCAATCCCCCAGGTCCATGACTCCCGTCCTCAGGGCGCTCGCCCGAACTTCACGGACCTCTCCTCCGTGGAGAAGTATGTTTTGCCGGACTCGACCTACGAGTCTCTTCCTAATTCTGTCCTCGCGTGGAAGAAGAATCAGAAGCTTGGCCGCTTTGACCCTAATGCCTCTTCCCCGGAGGAGTTGATGCAAGCGCAGGCACAAAAGGATGCCGACGACGTTCAGCAAAGAAGTGAGAATTCCCACCTTGACTTCACCTTCACCTTCAACCTGAGAGACAAACGAAAGGAAGAAGAAAAAAAAGAAAGTGAAAGAAAGACTAACCTACCAGACATCACCACCTCCAAACGCGCAATCATCCTCCCTTCTTCCCCTCCACATATCCGCCGCGGCACCATCCAATTCGTAGGGCCCGTCCCCACCATCCCATTTCCCGGGGTAGAGGTCGACGCGGAGGTGCAGTCAAGCGCGCGCCCAATCTGGGTCGGCATCGAGCTGGATGAGCCGACGGGGAAAAACGACGGGAGTGTAGGCGGCGAGCGTTACTTCACGTGTCCGCCTAAGACGGGCGTTTTCGTCAAGCCGGAGAAAGTTCAGGTTGGCGACTTTCCGCCTTTGAGTCTTGATGATGAGTTGGATGAGTTGGAGGAGATCTAGGGGAACGTTCGAGTGGTCCCAGGGAAAGGGGGAGGGGGACTGGCGAGCGACAATGAAAAGGCTCATATCAAACATCAGATCTGACTTGTTATGTGCTCCAATCTATTACTTAGAAGGTTTGATTAAAGCTAACGCCTGGTTGAGAATCATAGCAAAATCTACTTAATGAAGTTTGGGGAGGAAAGTACAAATAGTCACAGTACCATATAACTCAATCGCTAAAGTCAAAATATGAACTCCAAAGCATAATGTGTATCAGAAGAAGACACCATCCGTCCACAGGTCCCAAATGGAGCAAAAAAAAAAAACAATGGGCTTAATGGCAGAGAAAGAAAAGATACATGAGAAAAGGTGATGAGTCGAGCGGAAGATTAGACTGCATGGAGTTCTTGAGAAGGGCGTCTTTGCCATCATGACTTTGACGCCTTAGAACCAGCCTTAGAACCAGCCTTGGTACCAGCCTTGTTACCACCAGCCTTGCCCTTCTGTTTCTTGGGCCGGCCCTTTCCACCTTTCGCTGGACGTTCGGCTGGCATGGTAGCCTCGTCCTCGATATTGCTGAACTTCGATGCAGAATCGGGATCGGGCTCGGCGCTTTCGCTTTCGCTTTCCGTCGGCACACAACTCTGGGTAAAGAAGAGTCGAGTATCTTTCGCGTGCGTATTGTGGAAACTATAATAATTCCCTGTATTGACGCAAATGAAGTATGTTAGCATGTCGCCGACTGACCGCGCGTATGGAAAGTCTGCAGGACATCTGACTCACCCCGAGGGACTTGGAATACACATCCTTTGCCTGCACTGAATTGCACACCGGAAATGTCGATCTGGACCCTGCCACTTACGACGTAAAACACCATATGCATCTTCTTGGAATTTTTCGGCTTTTTTATCCCCCCAGGAGGCAGCTCAACTATGCCCGAACCCAAAAATGACGAGCTGAGAAGTTTGGCGAAGCGGAACTTGGAGCCTTTGACATCTCTCGTCTCAATGCCAACAGGAGCATACGCGATGTCTGTAACACAAAGGGGTCAGTGTATAGTAATTCTGGGACGGGGAAGCGCATTGCCCATACCGAGTACTTCGTCCTCTTCTGTGGCCGTTTGAGATTCCGGATCCCACCTCCTGATAAAGCCATGGAGAACTCCAGCATCTTTTTCCCAATCGTCCGCATATTCGTCATCGTCGTCAGAGTCGGCCTGGTTTCGCTTCTTCTTTGACTTGGATTTTTTGGAGGGGCGTTTCTCTGTCCCAGTTTCTGGCTCTTCTGTGCGGATAATCTCTTTGATCGTAGAGAGCGGATATCTCTGACCCTCAGAAGCGTCCCCGTCCCCGTAAACACACCGCTCGTTGCGCCAATATGCGAGCGGTCTGACGGACACACGGCCTGACCGCGTGTGCGTAGCACCACCGCTTTCGGTAGGCGCCTCCCGCTTGAGGATGTGGAGGCTCCGGCCCTTTAAAGGCCCTGTACGGCTGACATAGTTCTCGACGACTTTATCCAGTTCCGGATTGCCTGAGGCCTCCAACTCTCGGTTTCTCTTTGAAGACGGCTTTGCCATCTTTGATGCGCGTTGCCCTTCTACATCGGCATCCCCCGTACTTTGCGATTTGGGAGGTCGCCCAGGGCGCTTGCGCTTCATCGACTGTTGTGGTTCGGCCTTGTTCTGCTGTGTTGTGTCCTGTGCTTTATTCTTCCTGTTTTGTGGGTTCTGTCTTGTTTTGGTGTTAGTATCCGGAGCTTGCTCTTCGTTGTCGTTAGGGGCCTCGGGCGATGGCGGCTCTTCATCTTGGCGATCCCGGTTGGGGTCTTCCATTTGGTCGCTTAGCATTGTCTCATTACCGTCAATGCTATTTGAGAAGTCTTCTTGTACATGGTCGATTACATCCGCATTTTCGTCTCCATTAAACGGGCTGTTCGCGTCGCTGTCCGAAAAATCAACTGCAAGCGCCGGCTCCTTAGCGTTCGCCTTATTCCGCTTGTTATTGACTTGGTTGAGAGACGGCGCATTGACAGAGCGATTGGTGAGTGGCGAAATATCGGGCCGGGAGTCTCCTCTCGCATTTCCGTGGCCTTTACCATCCGAGGGGCTGGACGATGGTATATCGCGCTGTGGGCTCTGGGACGATCGCAAGCCGGGGGTCCTCCGCGGGGAGCCGCTCAAGCCGGTCTTCATGGGGGAACGTGCAACGGGCGGGGGGAAGAAAGGGCTGCGTCTGCTGTTCAGCCCATTCAGATAATCTGCGGGAGCAGGGGCATTGCCTGGAAGCCACAAAGCGAAATGTCAGCATCCTGAACTCGAGCTTTCTTTGTGTGCGCATTGTACCTTCGTCGATGGACATTCCATCCGAGCCGCTAGAGACCTCGTGTCTGCTGTCGAAACCGTTCTCTGCTACAGGCGATTTCTCGGGAGATGACCACATCCCCTCAATTTCCTCCATTCCGTACTCATCGCGCTTCCCTTCCTTCAGGGTGAGCCCTGTGCGCCTGTAGCCGTCCACCACTTACGTTAGCTCCCCCCTCGGGACAGATATGACAGCATTTGCAAGTCATGTGGAGATGCTCACCTTCCAGCTTTACCCACGTTCGAAAAGTCATACTCGCGAGGTTTTAAGGACCCTCGAGGCGCCATCGTTGCGAATGTTTGACCGAACGTTGAAAAGTGAACGAGTGGTGGTTTTCGCGGGCGGTCCCGTCGAGATAAAATCGGCGGAATACCGCTTTTCGATTATGGTAAAACAGTCGAAAGTAGTTGTGCTTATTGGTTGACAGTTCTGCGATAAATTCGGGCTAGAGGTGTAGACCCAGCTGAGGAACGACGTGAGTTTGGTTGGAGACTGTGGAGGGGAACCGGCGGGAATCTGTAATGGCGGCGAACGAACAACGCGCAAAAGGGCCGCTAGTCCGGAATGGTTCGCAACGCGTCCCAGAAGCCAGTGATGGCTGGCTTGCATGCTTCCTCAACTTCACCCACGAGCAAGAATTTCGCACCATTTTTCTCCAATTACGAGCAGGCGCATGCTTATCGATTCGTCTTAGAAGTATCTCAATATCCCTACTACCATTGGCCTCCTCCCACTTATTTCGAATTCGCACCCTATCCGACTATTATGGAAGATCCAAATCAACAGGATGCTTCCACTCGCGCTCACGAGTCCTCTTCCATCTTCGTTCCTCCTAGCATAGACTGCAATCGATTATTCTCCGGCGATTCCTTCTCCTACTACTCGAATTATCCTCGCGCCATCACACCCCAGGATGTGTCTTCTCCATCTACAACTGCTCCGGTACCTGATCAGACACCAATTAGCCCATCCACGTCATCGGAAGATGATTACCTTGTCCTAGGTGTCGACGAAGCCGGTCGCGGCCCTGTCTTGGGTCCCATGGTGTACAGCGCCTTCTATCTACCCCAGAAACTCCACCATTCACTCCTAGCTCGGGACTATAGCTTCGACGACAGTAAAGTTCTCACACCAGCCGTACGCGCCAATCTGATGCAACTTATCTGTACGCCAGGAAATCCATTGTTCGAATCGTGCGGGTTCGCGACGAAGCTTCTGTCTGCCCGAGATATTTCCGCCGGAATGATGCGTCCTGCGCCGGGAGTCTACAACTTGAATGCACAGGCTATGGACGCAACGGTTGAGATCATTCGCGGTATCGTCGAGGTCAGGAAGATCAACGTCCGTGAGGTGTATATTGACACCATCGGCAACCCCGCAGTCTATCAGCAAAAGTTGGAGCGGATATTCCCCACGTTAAAAATCACTGTCGCTAAGAAGGCCGATTCCCTATACCCCTGTGTCAGTGCTGCAAGTGTTGCTGCGAAAGTTACTAGGGATGTGGCGCTCGAGCTCTGTCACGCAGAAGTGTCGAGAGCCCAGCAATGTGAGGCAGACCTGGAATTTTCTTCATCGGTTAGCTGGGGCAGCGGTTATCCTTCCGACTCAAAATGCGTCAATTGGATGCGAAAAAACATGGACCCTGTCTTTGGATGGGGTAACGAATGCCGTTTTAGCTGGGGGACATCCAAAGAAATGCTTGAGTCGAAGACTGGAACAACCGTTGACTGGCCCGTGGAAGACGACGAGAACACTCAATTTGCGGATTTCCTATTGACGTCCAACGGCTCTTTAAGGGGTTCGGATCAAGAGCTGCGAGACTGGTTTGGATCTAGGACGCCCGAGATCCTTTGAAGATTAAATGTAAAGCGCTTTGTGACTATATGATACAAGATACATGACAAATGAGATACCCCATATTAAATATCTGAGACATGAAGCAGATCTAACATTGGATGGATCACCGTTGAATGGAAAGAAAGACAAAAGTAGAAAGGGACCGAGGTCTCATCGGGTATCAATATTTAACCCAGGGTGCAGAAATGCGTGTTTTCAACACTCAATCAACCTCAAGGGGCAATGGTTTGCAAAAGAGCATAGTTAGTAGGGTGTCATCTAAAAGTAAATGATGAAGCACCAAACAGTGAAGTCTGAGGACAAAGACCTTTACAGGGTCGCTGTTGGGAAGTAGAAGTTATCCCACAAGTACTCGTAGTCTTCCACGACACTTCCCACCAAGTCAAGTAGAGGCTTGCCCTTCATTTTCCGAACTAACCCGTTCAACCAAGGTCTGGTTCATGTTAGCTCTATCTTCTTTATTGGCGGCGTAGGTCTTACCTAGTTATGTTGTCGTAGAATGCACCGCGCATACACCACCAGCCCATCGCCCACCCTCTTTTCCTTAGCTCTTCCCGCTCGAGGCCCGTAAGCCCTCTGAGGCCGCCAGCGACCCTCTCTCGGAAATCCGACTTCGCGAGCTGTCGGCAACCATACTCCATACCAAAGCCGATCAACCAGGGCCGCCAGCTCTGCTTGTTTTTATACCATCTTTGCATTGCAAGTGCATAAACCACCGGTCGCAGGATGTACATGATCTCCGCCAGTTGGCCTTGGCCAGTGACACGATGCAAAAGAGACTTTGGCGGTTTGATGTCGTCAGCGGTCAGAACCTTCGATATGAGATAGTTCGATATATCGTTCACATCAGGGAGCGAGGGAAGGGACAGGCCCGTTCGGGGCATGTTCCAGTTCAAATCCGATGGCCGTTCGCTGACAGGGGTTTGCATCCCGTTCCAATCACTGTCCTCTTCCTCTTGTGTTGACCTCGGGTCAATTTCGCGCTCCGGAAGCGGTGGGCTAACAAGGGGTCTAGAGTTTGTAAGGCGAAGCAACAGCAGACGGCACATCGCTTTGATGACTTCAATAAAAACAACGACCCGCCAACGGACTTTCTCACCGCGGCGTCGCGCGGTCATTTCCCAGAGTATTTCCGTGTACTGGACCATTTGAAGTGCAAGGGCAACTTTGCGATATAAGGATGAATGCGAAGTCCAGTATTTCGTATACCGGGAATGGGGTGTGGGCGTCGGCCGAGCAGCGGGTGGGAGGCCGGAAGCGACCCGAGACACAAGAGCATCATGATAAAGCGTTAATAACTGTACCCCAGAGTGTACTACAGAATCTGATCAGCGGCTCGCAACATAGGTAGATAATCGTCTGTATGCATACCACATTCTGAGGGTATCTCGGAGTCTCGGTAACGTCCTAAAAATTCGCAAACATCAGTACTCACGAATCAGAGCACAGGCCAGTTCAATTCTGTTCTTACCTGGAATGATATATGTTAGAGATCTCAGGGCAGACTCTACTTGGCCCACTGAGCTAGCGTTCTTGGTGACAAAGTCCTCGTACAACGGAAGCCATTTCGACGGACGTAAGATCACTCCAGGAACCAAGTTCTTGGTATCGCTTGTAGAATCCATCTTGAGTGGCAATATGGATTCCAAGTAACGGTCAAATCGTTCCCCTTACAGAGGCACCAGACTTGATGAGGACGACGGAACGGAGAGTATCACTTGTGAGCAGCAAGGGGAGTGTAGAGACCGGACTCCGTAAGGCACGTGTCCCGCGTCTGCCAAGATACATATGCCGAGGTTAGCGGCTTATCAAACCACTTTCAAGCGTACCAGTAGTTGTGGGGTAACACCAAGTTTCTATATACCTACAATGTTTGTATAGCCAAACCTATTGACCAAGCAAAAGCAATTCATATAGTAGTCCTATGCCCAGGTAAAAAAGGCATATTCATCTCACTTCTGACCCCGTCAAAGTCAAACCTGCTATTTATTGACGTGGAATGCGCACATGGGCTCATTCGTCCGCAAACTTCCATAGCCCCCCCGGCCGCATTGCCTCTCTATATCGTTCCTTGATCTTTTCTCTTTCAGCTTGTCTCGCTTCTTCACGGTCATAGTCTAGCTCCTGTGTGCTGGGCATATCTGTGCGCCAAAACCCAGGCGGTGAGGCTGGACGTTGATGCTGATTCCTATGTTTCCCGAATCGATTGGCAATAAGCTTTGCTTTCGCTTCATACAGAAGGGTCTGGCGATCTTCGGGTTTCATATTATCTAGCAAATGTATGTCTTTTCCCATGTATTCTTCGAGAATACTCTTGTCATCGTCTTCCAGTGAAACAGAAGTTGCTGAACTGGCTGAAATTCCGCCCAGGCGCGCCATGGCAAGGAACTTTTCACCACAGCAAGATGGACGAGTACATCCATCGGCACACTTGCGTTCTTCTCTCTTGCGAAGAACCGAGTCAAATGCAAAGTCCAATCCTTGGTTCGATTCCGGGTTAATCCTGAAATGACTGAGATTAAGCTTATGTGGCGGCCGAGCTCGAAGGGGTTCATCCTCTGGGAGGATATCCGAGTTTTCCAAGCTGGAAGTTGGCTGCCTGGGCTGGAATCTGGTGTTTTGTTGTATCGTTGGGGTAAGGCGAGTCTGTGACGGCATCGTCTTTTCGGCTGTCTTAGCAGGCATACCTGCTCCATCCCTCGGTAGTGGGTCCTTCTGGCCTTCATTAGAACGACGCTGTGCTTCTTGTAGAGTATCCGCGCGGTTTCCATGATCTTCATTTGGTCCAAGCAGATGTCTTGGGCGTAATGGGCTCTCGAGGAGATCTTGTAGCCGCCGACGAGCCTGTAGGTCGTTTGTGCTCGAAGATCCTGGAAATTGAACTCCAGGTATTAAAGGCTTGGATTCGTCGCCAATTGTGAGGTCCTGGGTTCCTTCATCTCCATCTTCTGCTATAGAGTTTACGGCATTTCGGCTCATCTTCTCCAAACTTCTGGTTGAACGATTGCCACGCTGCCGCTGACTAGTCTCGCGGACACCTCGCGGGTTTTTACCGCAAAGCTGAAACGCAGGAAGGTGACTTCGGCCGTGTGAAGGGTTTTGGAAGCCGTTGGAATGCGGATACGAAGATTTGATTGAATTAGGCTCCGCGGAGACAGACCAACTTTCAGAGCGACCTTGGTGGTTCCCTCTGATTTTTGTGGGGGTCTCAACCATGCATCGTACCTCGTCTAAGTCTTGTGTTTCATCAGAAGCCCCAAGGGACGATGGGTTATGGGACACCCTGGAACTGGTACGTTCACGTGTGGTTGTAACAGATTGTTTCGTTTCATTTCTATCCGGGTGATTAGGATTGGGAGTCTCTATTGAGGACCCAAGCATCGTAGCTTTCCTTTTCAACGATTGCGAGCCAAGCGCAACGAAAGGCTCCGGTGTATGATCCCTCGAGACGCCTTCTTGTTTCACGGGTTGATGATCAACTGGTGTCAATTCTCCAACATTCAACGAATCCGACGGTCTATCCGCCATGGAACCATTGTGTCCCTGGATGATTTTGGTACTCCGTTCAAATGTGACGGGGTGTCCTTCGAGAACAAGTGTAAAAGATTTTTTGCTAAAATATTTTTGCAAGTGCAGTAACTTTCGCTTATGTCGCTTGACTTGTCTCTTGAGCTCCCCAGAGACCTGAACAAGAGTTTGTACCTCGGCATATAATGCGACGTACTTATCAGCTAAAGAATCTGCTGGATTGACGGGTGAGCTTGAGTTTTCCTCGCCTTCGCTGTCGCGAAGCTGCAGAACATGTTGGGGTGCGTATGTTTTTTCCAGTTGGTCGGATTTTTCAGGAATGTTGTCATCCTCCAAACCAACATCATGATGGCCCAGCTCTTTTTGCAGAAAGATTACCTCATTTCTCAGACTGTCAGCTTCTGACAAGGTTTTACTCAATTCTTCTTTGGCGGCCTCCGCTGACCATTCGGCTTCCTTGATTCTGGCATCACGGGTATCAAGCTGCGCGTTTAACTCTCTGTAGGCATTATCGAACGTATGCTCGAATGTTTGGGCGACCGAATGATGAAGCTGTCGAAGGACTTCCATCGACAATAAACCTCGAAAGTGGAAAAACGTGCTGGAACAATAACAATCAACAAATACAAGGTCTCCGGGAGCACCAAAGATGTTAAATCCGGTGCCTGGTGGTCACTCGAACAGTCGATTCTGGCTTAGTCAAGACAATATGAGCTAGACTGTTGTTTATTCATGTATTCTGGAGTCTCTATGCAGGTTGGTAATAATACCTTACAGACTACTTACTACATATCTTACCGTGCGCTGGGGTACTGCCGCCTATACAGAAAAGGACCCGGAGGGATGATAAATCGCCGGTATGTTGTACAATTAAACATTGTAATACACGTTACTGTATCGATGGTTAGCACTAGCCTTATCAATGTCCCTCGGTCTTTCGATAAGCGCTCTGTGATGTCTTGATGATCAACCTACCAAACTACAACCAAACTATATAGACAGTCTCTCTCGATTTGAATTGCTTGCCATCTTCAATGTTCACCCCTAAATGCTAGCGTCTTGACAAGATGCCGAAGAGGTCCAACGATGGAGACCCATTGAGCTTACAGAGGAAACGGCCTCGTGTGGCTGGCACCAATGATATTACCGACCGCCTCTCCGTTTTGACTGACGAAGTCCTACTCCATATACTGTCCTTTTTACCCGTTACCTCATTACTTATATGTCAAAGGTATGGCAAAATACATCACGATAAGACACATAAACTCCCTTCCCTTCTATTGTTCAACTTGAAGCGACGCTCATTCGTTCCATCTTACCCTCTTAGATTGTCACGGAGGTTTCGTGCCTTAGCCGGGGACTCGGAGCTCTGGAAACGAAAATATTATTCAAGATGGGTACGACCTCGAGCGCGCCGGCTAGTTAAAGCTAGGCGCGTGACTTTTCCGCAAGGCAATGCCGAGTATTCGCCTCGAGTGTCTACGTGGCTTGATCATAGTCATTTGGTCGATGAAGGACGAACTCCAAATTGGAAAAGACAGTACCGCCTTAGGCATAACTGGTCCAGAGGGCTATGTCGTGTGACAGAAGTCGAAGTTCCTCAGCCACAGCGTCCGCCTTTGCTTGTCAATTTCTACGGCGGATTTGTTCTAACTGCAGATTTGGAGCATGGGCTGAGAGTGTGGCTTGCTGCGACCCCCAAAATATGTACTGCCAATGTCCAATTCACAGACAGTACACATCAATGCTCTACTGCCCCAACGGCGCTAACAACAAACTGTGGCCCGCGGCCAAATTCGATCGAAGTTGTAGTTGGATTCGAGAATGGCCAATTCAACGTCTACGACATAGACCCGGACACTTTACGACTGGGTCTACGCTTCTCTCACCCTGGTTTTGCTAACGGGGCAATAACCGCGATGGCGTCGTCGTTTTCTTATCTCTTGATGGTTTCTCAGCACAAACATCTATCGCTGTGTACATTGTCCACCGAGTCTTGTGGGAGTCGTCCAGCAGAAACAATGGAGAGGGCACGTCTGCTTGCTTCTCTCAAGGCTGATAGCATCCTCGCATCCATGTCATTATCCCTTCGCATGGCGGGATCCGAGGTCATCATATCAACTATCGTGTACAGCTTTTTCCATATAGGCTGCGGTTGGTCTCTCGGCATACAAGAGTTGCATTTCAACAAGAGTGGCCAGCAGATTCGTTCACGGCTCACCACCACGGTGGACTCCCAGTATAGCATTCGACCCCTGAGCTATCTTCGGGGAGGAAATCGGTCGTCCGAAAATCACGAGCGTTCGGGCCCTCTTTCTCACTCAATTTCTCCGGAACCAGCTATATTGCATCACGAACCGCCGACTTCAGTGTCCTATTCCCATCCCTATCTTTTAACGTCCCATCCCGACAATACCCTAACAGTGTACCTTGTTGTTTCTACAGCCGCGGGTCTATCCGTCAGAAGCGGCCAAAGGCTTTGGGGTCACACATCATCAGTCTCGGCAGTGCACGTCAGTGATCGCGGTAAGGCGGTCTCTGTCAGCTCGCGCGGTGACGAAATCCGGATATGGGACCTCGAGTCCATGATGTCGTCGGCTGGATCCCAAAGACAACTAGAAGAAAACAGCATCCAGATCAATCCCGAAAATAAGTCACATCCAGACAGAAATCGTGCCGATTTTCTTTCTGGGACTTGTCTGCGCGAGTCCATGGATGGTCGCATGAATATAAGTAATCAATTAGTTGTGCGCGGATGCATTGGGTTTGATGACGAGCGCGTGCTTTTGCTGCGAGAGGGGAGACTGGGGGCGCAAATGCTCGAATGTTACGACTTTACATGAACCATATATTCTGGCTTAGCAAAATTTTGATGCTTGAAAGCGTTTGCTTCTATATGTGCACCAAGCCACGAAGGGAGCATTACCATGGCATCGCATCGATTTAGGTAAATCAATATCTCGTCGTCCCAGGTGTTAGCACTTGGACCTCACGACTTTTGCCCGGATTTCCCCAGGTAGCCAGCGAAGAACTTGGGCGGGGACTACCATTGGCTTTCTTGTTCTTGTTCCCCTTGTTCAAGGTTGACCGACGGAGTAGCACTTTCCCCAGCCTCCAACCTCGACCTCAATACCACCTGCATTAGCAGCATATTTCACTCCGAACCCTCTAGCTGCGGCCGTTGTAGTACCCGACCTTTTTTTTTTTAGGTCAGCCACTACCGGAACAGAAATTGAGTGAGTCGAGAGCGTCTTTCGCTTTGCAATCTTAATTGTGGTATTCCCCCATCCCTTCATTTCTTCCTCCATTTTCTTTACTTTGATTTCCCCAAATCTACTCTGCTTTCCATCAGTGGGAAAATTGAGAAAAAAAATCCAACCAAAAATCGCGGGATTCCTGGTTGAGGAAATCGACGGAGATTGAGCCAAGGTCGGAAGAGAGAGAGCGCAGAGAGCGTGTTCCCCGCACCGTACCCGCACCAAACCCTTCCGTCTACAATCTGTATTAAATTTGTTTCGTTCCTGCTAATCATAAATTTCTGATTACCTGGATTTTCTGCCAACAGCCCTTCTTCCTCCCTCACTTACTTCTCTCTTGTTCATCTTTTCATTTCTTCTCTCCCTTCCACTCCATACCCTACGGATTCATCCAGATTGTCAAAATGAGCTTCCAGACCGGAAACCGCGGATGCTTCAACTGTGAGTTTTCTGAATCTTTCCAGCCAGCCGAATTGCTGTGATTTTTTTTTCGGGCATTTTGACGATGCCCTTTCTACCTTGATCAACCACAAAATCCCAATTTCCTGTCTGGCTTCGAGGCCGTCTCATTTATCTTTTTGCTTTATCTGTGTTTGATATTCATCTCCTTCTTGGATTAAGTCCCTGTTCTATTTGCCTTGGACTCAATCTCTTGTGGATATTGCGATTTTTGAGCCACTGTGCGCGAATGCCTGGGGACAAAATTTTGTGCCTTGGGCATTCAGTCTGGACTCTCTAGCACTGGAGAACCGAAAACAAATGAATACGTCTTGCATGAAAGAAATGCTAACGATGCTCTCACTTCAGGCGGCGATGCTACGCATCAGGTAAATATCTCCCCGGCACGGTCATCACGTCGAGCATATGCTCCACGTCTTGGAAATTCTAGTATTTTTGCGACGAGAATATTTTCTTACTCTCTTTGACTAGGCTCGCGACTGTCCCAAGAAGGGCACTCCTACCTGGTTAGTGTATTCCCTCGTTGATTTTTTTATTGGTTACTAATATTGAATTTCTTAGCTACAACTGCGGCGGTATGTGTGGTTAACATTGGTATTGCTGTGATTCATTCTTACTGATTTATTTATCGGGATATAGGCCAGGGTCATGTCAGTAAGTTCAACTTTGCGCGCCTTTGTTTTGCCTCTTTCCCTTTCCCTCTTCTTAATCATCACCAATTGGAGTTGACCGATCACTAACTGGATTTCCCTCGATAGGCCGGGAATGCACGGTAGCTCCCAAGGAGAAGTCTTGCTACCGCTGCGGTGCCACGGGCCACATCTCTCGTGAATGCCCTCAAAGTGGCGCCGGCGAGGGCTTCGGTGGCCCCGCTGCTGGTGGCCAGGAATGCTACAAGTGCGGCCGTGTTGGCCATATTGCCCGTAACTGCTCCCAAGGCGGCGGTTTCGGTAGTGGTTTCGGTGGTGGTTTCGGTGGCCGTCAACAGACTTGCTACTCTTGTGGTGGCTTTGGCCACATGGCTCGCGACTGCACTCAAGGCCAGAAGTGCTACAACTGTGAGTTCAACTTACCTCCCTCCTACGTTTTCAAATTTCTCTCCCTCGGTACTCATGATACACATTTAGGTGGCGAGATCGGCCATGTGTCCCGGGATTGTCCCACTGAAGCCAAGGGCGAGCGCGTTTGCTACAACTGCAAGCAGCCCGGGCATGTCCAGGCTGCCTGTCCCAACTAAGTCGGCATCGGTTTTGGATCATTTGTCTACTCTTGTCACAATATCGTGCGCGGGACCAGGGCTTGAAGATGCTCTTCTCCTTTGAGACACTGCTCTTCTTAGCAATTTGAATGTTCATATCCCCGATTCTTCAGTGGCCAAAACCACAACTTGGCTTACTCCTCTGTGACTTTCCGGCCCCCTTCGGTTCAGGGATATCCCCCAAAAGATATCTACTTACCATGGAACCTATTCATGGCTTCTTCCGGTTCCGAAAGTGAGCAGCAAAGCTGACGTCGAAGTTAACAAGCTGTCTGGATTGTGGGTGGACAAATGTGATGAAATTTTTGTGTATTGCGGGGTTTAATGGGAGTTGACAAAAAAAAATATTCTTCAGGAAAGAAGAAGAGGGGGGGGAAACATACCATCGATGGTGATTGACGGGTCGGCAACAAAAAGCATGATTCTTAACTTACTGGAAATTCTGATTGACCTTCTACCAACTTAATTAGTTTGCTCTTGTCCTGTTGGGCACCCATTCCACCCAGTAACAACAAGTAGGTGCCCAATATTGGGTAGGGTTGTTGTATGTGCGCATCCTTCGGCTGTCCATGCATATCAGCTATGCTATGACCTCTGCTTCATAGTATATTCACAGTAGAGAGTAGACATTGGCGTCCAAACATTGTGCGCTTCATGATATCACGTGCAGATCTCTATGATAACTTTGTACAGTCTCGCTCACACCATTTCTGGGGTCTCGTTTACATTAGCTACTCAATCAGAAAGGTTGAAAATGATAAGATACACACAGTGACCATTCCATTGTGATTACGGTGATCTTCACAAAACGCCTAACCTCCATAACCATCCTGCTATACTAACACTAGCCTCAAGAGCTACAGCTGCACATCATAGCCCTCTGGTATCTCGGGACATCGCCACAGAATCGCGTCTCTTCAGCCTGGTTCATACCCCATTCATCGTTAAAGGGGTTGAGGGCCATCTGCATCACACGTCCAAGGACCTCCCTATCTCCTTTCTTCTCCACGCGCTCAATGATCTCGTCCAAGATCCAGCCACGCGGTAGGAACTGTTGGTTTTTGCTAGGTTAGATATACTTATCCTGTTTTTTAAAGGGTTCCAGATACGCAACTCACATTTGGGTTCACAGATTTCATGGCCTCCTGTCGAGCTTCGTCGCTGCCGGGACCCCAATCTTCCAAAACCCGGAGTCGCCAGCTCTCGAGCCAGTTGGAGATGCGCCCTCTCGCTGTGTCCTCCGTGTAGCCGATTCCACCGAACCCTTCCGTATGGAAGAATATTGGGGCTAGCTCTTTCCGCTGCGACTCAGTCTCAAGGTCGGCAAGCGAGAGACCGGAAAGCCGTCGGAAGAAATGATTGAAGTCGAGCTCCAAGGCCTCCAAGGTATCCAGCATCTCTGAGAACAGGTTCTGGAAGTCGGACTCTTTTTGGGTTTTCAGTCCCAACCTTCGGCCCATCAGACGTTTGTATTCGCTAAGGAATACATGTCGGTACTCGTTGCCAGTTCGGTCGATGATTTCTTCGGCGCGTTTAATAGCGTCAGGCGCGGTCTCCTCTGTTAATCCTTCTTTCACAAACCACTCCTGATCCACGTCAGGGCCCGCTCCAATCAGCTCACCCAGAGACTCTCCGAGCCGGACCAGATTCCACCAAATTACAGAAGGCTGATTCTTGTATGCGTATCTTAAAAGATGATCGTCGTGATTTGGCGTGTACTGAGGGTCAAAGTTGTCCATAAAAGCGAAGGGGCCATAGTCGAGCGAGAGCCCGTATATAGACGTGTTGTCGGTATTCAACACGCCATTCATGAACCCGTATGCTTGCCAGCCAGCAACGGTCCTAGCGTTGCGCCGGACAATCTCGCGATATAATCGCGCAAATCGATTTTCTGCGACACCTTGGAATTCCTGTATCTGGTCCCATGGGATCCCTGTAGCCGGGTTGTCTACAGACGTGGGGGCCTCATCCTTTCCTAGTGGTACCGCTGATGGCATGGACTCCCATCCGTGCAGCACGTCTTCAGCGGCGTAAGTTGCTAATTGTCTGATGAGCTCCCTATCGCCCCGGGCTCGTGGAAGATCGAAACTTCCAACTCGTAACCAGGTCTCTGCGAACCTCGCGACAACAGCCCCGGGTTCTATGCGTTCGCGCAAAACCTTCGACTGAGGAAGGAGAGTAAGCGACAACGCTCTGGTTGTCGGGATACCTAGTGCATTGAGGGCTATGGCCACTCTTAGAAAGCTTTGAAAATGATGTCACGAATAAATGCTAGTAGAACTCACCTTCTGACACGACATATTCACGAATGCTAGAACGAAGGACTGCCTTCCCATCCGCGAAACGTGAATAGGGCGTCCTCCCAGCACCTTTCAGTTGCAGTTCATACCGAACCCCCGTTTCTGGGTTGGTGGTCTCGAAAAGGCTGATTGCGCGCTGGAGTTGAGTGTCAAACTAAGTCGGCACCATGTGATTGAAAACAAAAACTTACTCCGTCTCCAAGTTGGCCTGCCCATGAGCCGCTATGCGCTGTCAACGATCATCGCCCTATACTTCCTGGATGGTATGAAACATACAATTGCCAGCCTTTAAATCGTTAACCATCGATTTCATATGCTGTTTCGATACATGTTTCGAGCATACCTCCATAACACTGTGCCCAGGGGTAGATCCCCCCATCCTTCTCATTCCACCAGATTTGGTTTCCAGAGACTAATGCCTTGAATTGCTCCGTGGACTCTTCCCCGGGCCTCAAACCGATATCACGCATGGCCCTGGGACTGACTCCCAACAGCTCCGGCCCCTCGGCGGGCTCTGGGCGAACATAGGTATATAAGGCGCCCCTGACAACACGAGGTCCCAGTGTTTGCCTCGGCGCTTGATGAGAGGCCTCGGGGGTCTCGAAAGCCGGGTCTGCCGGTAGCTTTGAGGTGAAGACATTGGATTTGGGGATCTCGGCCAAAGAAAGACATGAAACACCACTTGTCGTTGATAATTGCTGAGCCATTTGTCCCAGTCGAGTCTGAATGGCCCGTGCCTGGTACAGTGTATTGCGCAGAGACATATAATAAACGTGCCGAGAATAAAGACAATGACGTGATTACCTACTGTATAATGGAAGTTTCAGCAAGACAGATGTGCACTGATTGACCAGAGGTCCAAAGGAAAGGGTATATAGTATGTATAGTATGGAAATTTTATCGGAGTTCGTTGAGGCTCCAAATCCTATATATATGAGTGTGTTGGGTCGAAGTTTCAAGAGGAGCGGCAGCAGTAATTAATTATTGAGTAGACTTGCCAAACCGGAAGAGTAAACATCGTTGGGTGACATCATAAGTCCATGGCTGACAAATTGCATAATTCTCTGGTATTTCCCGCGGGTAAATTACCAAACCAACGTATTCGTTGCCTGAGCCCAGCCAAGGACTTCACTCGTGCCATGCTTTTCCGCATGGTACAGAGTAGATCGGTGGGTATATGGGGCATTTTACTATGCTACTGTAAAGCTATTTCTGAAGAAATAAAGTGGTTTTTACTCTGTACTTTGAATACTGGTCAAACAAACAATGAACAGAAGGTTGAGTACTTCCTATCGAAATCAATCTTAATATTTTAAAGCAGATGCTAGGATTAGTACTTAGAAGAGCTCGACTGGTCTACCAGTCAAAATCTTGAATATTTACTAGCGTGGCTTTTTCAGTATGGAATTACATGAATCATATAATTCCACTATCATATGGCAAAACTAAATATACTGGCCTGAAAAAGGATACTCGCAGGAGGGACAGCCTACCCTGCATCGGAGACGTGATACCCCGTACCTCTGCTCTAATTCGGACGGGGAAGACAAAGACTCACCGTATTAATGCGTTAGCTGACAGATCAGTCGTATTCTGAAACCCATGTGCGGGCTCATCGATAGATTATATGATGCTGGCCGAGAGGGCAGATTGATTGAACCCGAAATAACCTTCCCAGAACGCTGGCCTAGGATCAATCGGCATAGGTCGTTGCGATCAAGTCAAGGTAGAAATAGACACTGTCCACAACACGCCAAAAACCTCGAAGCGTGGCCTTTAGGACTCATACCCTGTCACAAACACAGATGAGGTAAAAGTTGGACACATAGACACGCACACACATATCAAACCACGGATTCCAAGGAGAGAATGGTAACGGTTGCGGGTAACCAACTAAAACGAATGCCGCTTTGGAGCAATTTGAAGGATGCATAGTATACATTTGACGTGAGAATGTTTATGCATGTAAAAGAAAGTTTCCGTGTGCTTTCCAGACTCCGGCTATAATCGACGAATAGGCATTCCCTTCATAGACGAGCTATCATTCCCAATGACTTCAACCTCAGTCCTGATACAACTATTGATGCTCGCTTTCCTCGGTTTCTCAGCGTCCATTTTGCTTGATTGTGAGCATTGAGAGGTTGAAAAAGTGGTCGCACACGCCACACGCGGCAACACGTGGCCCGGGTGTATTTAGGGCTGATATGGGCCTGCTCTCTTTCCACAAAATTCCGTGCAGCACAATATATCCTGCAGGCGATCACTGCATATTGCATTCAAAAAGATTGAACAGAGCTCCACAATTCGAGCTTATCTATCATATGACAAAGAAGAAATCACTGACAATGTTCCAGCGCTCCAACAAACAGTCTGGAATATGTATTAGCCTCAACCTGGTTAATCTCTGTATGGTAAATAGTAACGTGTCTCTAGTAATAGTCCAGCTGCTCTGGCACTTCGATCTAAAGACTTAGACCGATTGACAGTGACCCAATGACGAAACATTGCCATGTGCAGAGAACGATGCGTGTTGGTGGTGAGGCTTGGGGGCAGAGCGAGCAGATCCGGGACATGAGCTTGCAAAATCAAACGAAGGGTAGATCAGTAACATTGGAGGGGTGTATAGGAATATTTTAGCGATGATTGAAGATGAGGGAAGAAGTGCGACACATAAGTACTCTTGGGTGGGCTACAATGAGCTAATTTATATATATTAAACCATAGTTATAGATATGCTATTTACTAAACTAGTTGCAACCAACCACATATGTACTAGGAGGCCTTCAAGAATATGACGAAATACTGATAATGATGATAAGAGGGGCCTAACTTCGAATTAAATACGCTAGACTTAAATAGCCCGCTCCTCTTCTACCCCGCAAAATATTCCCTTCACGATTGTTTACCACCTGAGCACACTTGACAATGGCCGCCAATTCTCTGACAGCTGTCCCAAGCGTTACCTTGAACGATGGTACCTCCATTCCAATTGTGAGTGTTTGACTTCGATGATGACTATAAACGATGTCTCTAATGCCAGGGGAACAGGTTGGCTATGGCACAGGCACTGCCTGGTTCAAAAAAGGAGACTCGGGCATTAACCGTGAGCTAGTCGATACGATCAAAGATGCAATCGAGCTGGGATACCTCCACCTGGACGGGGCAGAGGTCTACGGCACTGAGCCCGAACTGGGTGTGGCGATCAAAGAGAGTGGCGTGGCGCGCGAGAACCTCTTCGTGACGACCAAAGTGATGACGAATATTGCGGATATCCCGAAAGCAATCGACGAGAGCCTCAAAAAGCTCCAGCTTAACTATGTTGACCTGTAAGTCCATCATATCCACATCATACGCCGGTCCTTTCCACATTCTCATCGAATATCTGTTAGGTATCTGGTACACTCGCCATTCTTTGCCAAATCGGATCGTGAACTACAAGAGGCGTGGGAAGCAATGGAAAAGGTCAAGGCTGCAGGAAAAGCTCGCTCTATAGGCGTATCAAATTTCCTGCAGACACACTTGGATGCCATATTGAAAACCGCGAAGGTGGTCCCTTCGGTCAATCAGATTGAATACCACCCGTATCTCCAGCACGACACGTTGGTTCCCTTCCATGAAACCAAAGGGATCGCGACGGCCAGCTACGGGCCGTTGACACCCACCACCCGAGCTCGAGGTGGGCCCCTCGACGGACTTCTGTCAAACTTGGCGAAAAAGTATGGCGTCGGTGAGGGCGAGATTCTGTTGAGATGGTCTGTAGACCGTGGCACCATCGTGATCACGACCAGCGGAAAGAAGGCCCGCCTTAGCAGCTATCTGCAGATTCTAAACTTCCAACTTACACCAACGGAAGTTGAAGAAATCTCCACCCTTGGAAGTCAAAAGCATTTCAGGACCTTTTGGCAAGATAAATTTGCACCTGACGATCGTTCCTAGGATGGAGGATTACTGTGAGCCTGAGATGTTTCGATACAATTGCCTTCTAGATTTTCTGACTCCCCGCGATTGGGTGGAGAAGGTGGGGTGATTTTTTGTTGAATTCCATGGATTCTTGATTATGGAGAAAAGAACGGGGTGACTCTACCCCAAAGTCTAATCCCACCGGATGTTTTGTCGTCCCTTGTATTACTCTCCTATAGGCGACGAAGCTTGGGGAGA
Organism: Aspergillus taichungensis; assembly: GCA_002850765.1. Classification (NCBI taxonomy): domain Eukaryota; kingdom Fungi; phylum Ascomycota; class Eurotiomycetes; order Eurotiales; family Aspergillaceae; genus Aspergillus; species Aspergillus taichungensis. The sequence continues at coordinate 79,416 of KZ559587.1, forward strand.
GCCCTCCTAACAAACACGGTACGCAAAGTGACCTTCTCATGGATACCTTTGCTCTACTGGCCGTATTATGCAGTCATCCAGCGACGAGACGTCCATATTAGACACACAATCAGACGAAAGAGAAGGACCGGTAAGGAGCCCAAAACGGTCTAAGACCTATAGATCAGGGAATTTAGGGAATAGAGGGTAGCGAAATAGTAAGAGTCTGTGGGATTGAGGAGATGAAAAAGGTAGGTCGATACTGTATATATAAATCGAATAGTATTACTGAGATATCGATGTTGTGTATCCGTATCCGTATTTCTTCTTGTATTATTTATTGACTGCCAAGTCTTCCGATTCGGCTCCAGCCCAAATCCAACGTTCGCGCCTTCCGATCTCCAGGAAGACCATCGTCGCCCCTCATTTCCCTTTCCTTTCCACGGGACATCATGATTAGTTGTTTCTGAATTTCATTGAAGCGCTTCAGACATGCCGCTATAACGGTCCTCTATGTGCCAACACCCATACAACTCCTTTTCTTCCACCGTGCCCTGGCTGTCCGGCACAGTCGCAACTTTCGCACCCGATAGAGGACGCAATCGTAACCACCCGGTCAATGCGGATTGCCGCCCAGCGACCGGAGTATACTGAAGCGTACATCTATTTGGCATCTTCCAGGTATCCTTCTTGCGAAGGGCTGCTTTCATGTACATGATAGGACGATTTGAGCCGATGTTTGCGCAGTCGTCGACGGGCGTCTTCGAAAAGTCCAGATTGCAATACATGTGACCAAAGAACTGGCAGCAGGCTTGCTCGCCCAGTTCCCATCCAATTTGCGCTCGCAGTCGTCGCTGAGCGCCGAACCCTTGGATACGCAATCCTCTTTATTTGATGCGCCCATATCTACCATCTTCGGCTCCTACATTTCAAACACCGACAGCATAGGAGGGCCGGCGTTTCGCGCAACACCGACGACACAAGTCCAGAACGCGCAAGAGTGGTAGGAAGCCCAATATAACATTGGGGGCCTGGTGTTCCCCGTCGTTACGTTCTACACTCGTTATTCGACAGATTGCAATGTCGGTGGAGCCTGCCTCATGCTTCACGGATGATGATAAAGTTGATTCCAAAACTTACAGCAGACGCTCATCTGTATCTGAGGCGGAGTTAATCGATCGACAATTGAGTCATTTGAAAGAGGAGATCCTTCCGTTCTACCCTTTCCTCCTTACCGTTCCCACTGATGTGCCCTTTCGCCTTGGGGGCCGTTTTGTTAACAATTGGGCAGTGGGTAATGACGGGCCATTTACTCCCGACGAACAGCAACTACAATACATGACGTTTCTTACACATCAAGAAGGCGAATCTTTACTTGTTCCTGTTGGCGATTGGTCGGACGAGTCAGGGAACGCCATGCCCGACCAGCGTTCAGGGCCTGAAAGCACCACGAGCACACCACCAAGCGGAATCGTCAAGCCAAAGATTACCTTACATGATTATAAGAGCAAACGAAAGAACGGTGCTCCACTATCTCCTAGCTCCAAAGAAACAAAGCAAGGCGTCTCAATGACGCACCCTATCGAGGCTAACCAACGACACCTCGCCGTCCGTTCACCTCGAAGCAATCCCAAGAAGTTGACCGAAAGAATATCACCTTCTCAATCTGCACGCGCAGATCCTGAGAAAGCGGAGCGCAAGCGACCGTTTGGGAGCGACCATGAACCGTTAAAGCCTCAGGAAAGGAAGCCGCCACAACATGTTTCTCCCAAAAAGCCGAGACTATCACCTGCAAGCCCAACGGAAGCAGCCAGACACGACGGCACGAACTGCGATGGACTTCCTGCTCTACTGTCACCCACTCTTCCACCAGCATCGGGTAGTCCTCGACTACCTCAGCTATTATCCCCGACCCTCCCTCCCCATATCGAGAAAGAACTTGCCAAACTCGGCGAAGAGCCTTTGACCATCGATCAGTCACCACAAAAAAATGCACCGAGTAGCGATAACTTTAAAGCCAAACACCCAAAATCAAGGCCTTCTGACCATGGTACCCCGCAGATTTATCATACGCCCGCTGGTGATTCGCAGAGTTTGCAAAATAATCCCACAAACCAAACCTCTGCCAAGCGCCTTTCTACTGGCGCGGATCTTCTAAGCCCCCGTTCCTCCCAGAGTATCAAGGCAGAATCATGTCAGGCCGACGAGCAGTCGTCACAGGCAAACCACTCAAGGACCGTCGGTCGTAATACTGTGGTCAAACAGCAGCTCATTGTGAGATTAAAATATGGAAAATTGAACAAGAAACGTGTGGAAGCACTTCTCAAATTCTCTGGTAAGAGAAAGCCGGCACCGTCGAACTCGCCTAGAAAAGACCCTTCCGACGACGAGTCTCTGTGGGAGGCAAAATCTGACCAAATTACAACGAAAGCCTTGGCTCCTACCCATGTCGATCGCAAAATCCAGCAGACAGCCGGAATCTCCAAACATGCAGGAGTCGTTCCCACTAGGGGAGGTCTAAAGGAACCAAGACTTCCTGCCCCAGAAAAACCAAAGACGCCAATGCCCTCGTTACCGACCAGCGCGCCCCATAAACAAGACAGAATGAAACAGATATCGATGACGCCGGTGAGAGATCACCGAAGTCAAGCACATCGTCCAGACACGGCTGGTATTGAGGCTAGAAGTGCCCAGTCTGCCATGAAGGCCTCGTTTGGCGACCCGAGGTCTTCTGCAGCTAACGTCCCCCCGCAATCATCCAACCACGCGTCTTCACGAACTGGCGAGCGGAAGGGTTGGAAAGATGAATATCAAAAACACGGGAATCTTGGTCGGGAGCTGAAACATGCTGCGGAACGACATACCGCTAAAGACGATGTTACTGACGCTGATGAAAAGCTTGCAGTCGCTACGGCTATCGAAGCCATCCTATGCTTTATACTGGCTTTTGTTGCTGATGATCAGTCCAAGCTTTTGTCTCGTCAGACTGGTGATTCATCAACTTGGCTATCCATCATTGCATACTGGCGTGTGGTGAAAAAGAATAGTATACCGTATCCTCGACTTTATAGTCTTTGTCTACTCCTCGGTGCTGTATCATACAGTACAATTCACGCTCTTGACCTAGAGCGACTTACCGTCACTCCGTTTCCTTGGGAGTCCACGCATGTGTCGACTCAGAATAGCAACGGAAACACTGTCATGTCGGACGAGAATCAAAGGTACCAAAGGGAATTGTCTGACTTGAAAAGACGACTCCCGGATATTTATAAGAAGTCACAGAAACTCTGGCTCGAAGGGTCTCGGGCACTCTCCGAAGATGTTCTTATTCATGAATTCCCCGATACTTGGTCCAAGCGCTCTATGGATTACTCCCAGCAGGGAGTTTTGCAATTGAAAGCTGGTGACTTCTCAGGAGAGTTTTTCCTGCCGGTTGGGAGGATTACTTCACCCGTAGAAATGGTGCGCTTTGGCTACGTTATGCTGAAGGAATGGTGTGCCAAAGAGAATGTCGGTTGGGGTGGTCGGCTGAGGCTGTGACCGTCAAGCTTTCATCATTCTTACTTTACCTTTCGATATAGTACAACCCCTTTCTTATTGATGGTCTTTGTCGTTCTCTATTGGTGTTTCAAGGCTTAGTGGTATTGGAGTGTTTGGCATATGATTGTGGATTACCGTAGCTGTTGGATTTGTCATGCCATGCTACAAGATATAATTGCTCCTTACTGGAGGCTCCATTCTAGAGACTATCTAAATATGTGAACGAATAACTAACGTGCCGAGAAAACACCGTATTGAACTTGAAAACAACCAATGTGAAAGTATAGCCCCGGCTAGGCGAATGCAACGCGCAGTATATCACCAATGGTGGGACTTACAATACCGGGAGATGAATTGCAATCTCAGTCTTCAAACGCTCAAGTCAATGCAAGCATCTCTTCATTAACAATGGAGTGACGCAGGGGAAAAAGAAAAAAGAGATCATCGCTTGAAAATTCGTCAACCCATGAGCACCAGAACAGTACCAAGTTCATAACTTGAGTCCCATCAAGGACTTTTATCATAAAGATATCCATGATATAGGCGTGAAGTGGACGTCGAAATGCTCAGGCTTCAGCTTGGTTGAAGCCAGGTCTCTCCCCCCGGGATTGTGCGCCGAATAGCCAACCCGCTTCTCGACAATACCTTGCTTCACGATTGTAGGTTCCGACTTCACTGCACCAGCAGATAACTAGGGCATCTACAATATCTGCAATCACGCCCTCTATAGCACCAAGGATGCTCCAGCCAATTGTTCCAGCAATTAGCCCGACCACGTACGCATACATACTGCCACTGTGGTCTGCGCCGCCAGCTCCGGACACGCCAAAGTTTCGCGCAGTAGTCACCCAGCCCCCAAACCCAAGTGCAAGGGACATCATAAACCGTGCAGCGTGAAGGATGAGTTTTGAAAGTCGATAAGCAAGTAGAGGTGAAACATCTCCTTGAGACCAAGCAAAAGACTGGGGATGAAGTGGCGACGTAGCTAATGAAGCTGAGATGTTTGTCATTTGCGTGAGACCACGAGCCGACACAGTAAGTGGTTGAGAATGAATTGCGGCGTAAGTTATGACAAGAGGGTCTATGAGAGCGGTGATGGGGGTAGGAACGAGTGAAAACGCAAATAAGCTCAGAATTGAGTTCACGCGTCTCGGAAGCAACAAAAAGGGGAGTCGAATTAATAGCGTCATCAGTCTGGAGAAGCAAATCGTACCAAACAGTTTCGAGAGTGTGTGCCCGATGGCTGCCTGGACTATCTGTCGCGAAGCCGGGGCGGGTGCCGCAAGGCGATGGAAATACCACTGGCTCACTGTTGCGGCGGTCACTGCACGCTGCATACCGGCAATGACTCCCAGTGACCAGATGTACACAGCAACAAAGTATATTGCCAGCCACCAACTGCTAAGGTCGACGACAAATGACTTCGAACCAGACAAATGTCCACCTAGGAACACTCTGGTGAACATGAAGATCCACACCCATGTCCAGGAGGCTATGAGAACAAGAACACCAAGCCCCAGGCTCAGAAGTTCGGCATTTGCAGTGAGGATCCGACATGCAAGCTCCAAAATCCCGGCGGCCTTACCTATAACATGGCGGCCTCGAACAACATTGTAGATCCACACGCTAGCCATGATGAAGGGAACGATGGACCCACATCGCATGACCTTGTCCTGTAGGCTAGTTCCGCCCCACGCACCTTTGAAACTCGAGACAAATGGATAGAGTGAGAATGAATACAGGATAGCAGGAACGGTAAATATAACCACATAAACCAGTTGCCTAACGTAGGACCGTAAAAAGGCAAGCCAGAGCAATGATACGAGCACCGAAACGACGGTATAACTCCCAAGAAGTTTGAACGAGCCGTGGATGGTCATATACACCGTATCCCCCCATCTTGACTTGTCTCCGGAAGGAGCAGATGTATGGAGATAGATGAGGAACGACGTAGCAAAAAGACAAGCCAAAGATATTAGAAAAAGATTTCCCCAGAAGACGTCTTGAGTAGGGGATTCAACACTGATCGGTGTAATTGACGTTTGGTGCGGTTCAATTGGGCTTGTGGGTCGATGGCCGTCTACTAGTATCCCATTGTGATTTCCTGTCGGTGTAATATAGGTATCTAGCCCAAAACGACCCTTGGCAGACTGCGGCTGCTCTCGAAATCGTTGCACCGAAGGGGGAGGTTCATCGTCAAGATCAACGGTTTCATGAGTATCAGCATCGGATTTCATTGTATCTTCAAGCCGTATATCGATCAGATCCTCTTTGGTCTGGTTATATTTTTGACCCACGTCTCTGCTTCCGATTCCCATGGCCGGAGGCGAAACAGCCACACTCCGCGTTCCATACCCCGATGTTCTTCCGGTCCGTCGAGCATCGCTAACCGCAAATTTGCCCAATTTATTATTCGGTAGAACATCGTTTCCACCTAAAGAAGAGTTTCGGTCATCATCTTCATCGACCTCCGAAGATTCCCTCAAGTCGCTGCTACCAAAATGCCGCCTTGACTTCTGCAGGGCATAGAAATCTGCTATTTCCCGCTCGTGCTCAACTTCATCATCATCCTCCTCTCTGAAATCGTCAGTTGCACTGTGAAATAGTGGTGCTGGTTGTATGATTTTGCGAGAGCTAAAATGGAAGTTGGAAGCCTGGGATGCAGTCGGCTGATAAGGGTCGGGGTTCCCTTGATGTAAGAAGGAATGTGAAGAGAAACGAGAAGCTACTGGACGAGGCATGAGATAGCCATAGCCCCTTCTATTCGTCTCGTCGGGCTGGATACCCAATCGTGACTGTGATTGAGCAAGGAAACGGGAGGCATCTGTAGATTTTGTGAGCAAACCCAGCGGTATGGCGCAGGGAGGAAGCCATGCTATGGCTTGAAGTACCTACATTCAGAAAACATTTCCCTCTGCTACCTGTCTAGTAATTGGAATTGTTGAGTGCAGTCCCACCAATCCTCTACAGTCGGTTTGACTTTCAAGAAATGCTGAAAATGAAGCGGTGACCTTCAATACATTTCGGTAATAGCGCTCCACCAGGATCAACGGGGTAAGTTAGATCAACAATAAAAAGTGGGTAGATGATCTAGAGAATCATATTCCAAGAAATAAAATGAAGCCTTCGCACGAAGTGAAAGGGGCGATGATGCAGTCCAGATGGTGAGGATCAAAGGCCCGAGCTTGGGACGGTGATCATACATACATTCCTGGGAGAGAGCCAAGGCACAGTTAAGGCGCAAGCGTCATAAGGCAAGGTCACGGTGATAGATGACTCAGCAAACGACCGCGGTGCACTGCTAATCCACCCCAACCCAACCCACCCATTCCAGCGGGCCATGTGTCACCCGTGCTCAATCAGGAATAGCAAATAGCTAGGTAATTTATAGGAAACTATACCTTGCCGAAGCAGTTCAACTTTGCTGCTTCATCCCGCAAACCGCTGAGGTATACTTTGTTGTTATCCAGTATCTGTCTCCCGAACTGGTGGTATACGTCATACGATCGTCTGGTGATCACGGAGCTTGGAACCCTGGATATCCACACGCCCAACTATTTGCGACCGCATGGCATGAGCTCTCTTGACGTTTGAAGGAGCTGGTATCGGTTGTCTTGAGCATACCTTTGTTAAGCCTATCGGGTCTGAGGTCTTTTCAGTACTCATGTCACAGCCATGGGATTACATCGCTAAACTTGTCTGTATTGGTGATTCTGGGACAGGGAAGTCGAGTGTGAGTGCTTTCTTCCAGCCGCCTGCCCCAACAGGGAGCGAGCCACTTACGTTGTTGACATTGACAATTTCTTTATAGTTGACCGTTCGGCTTTGTGAAGGACGCTTTTCACCATCCCATGACGTAACAATTGGTGTTGAGTTCGGATCGCGCATTGTTCCAGTTGGTCCGCCCGCTTCAAGGAGCTTGGGATTGGAAGCAGACAGGCCTAGTTTCAGCAACCCGGCGTCTCCTGGTCCCTCTCAACTGCATACCCGGCCTGATACCTCGAAAGACCACACCGTCACCGGCCTCCCATCCCCTCCACAGAAGACGGCGGAACGTCAGAAAAGAATGAAATTGTCGCTTTGGGACACGGCTGGGCAGGAGACGTATAAGTCCATAACTCGCTCCTATTTTCGAGGTGCTTCTGGTGCTCTCCTCGTCTTCGACATAACGCGGCCTGCCACATTCGTTTCATGTACCCAATGGCTCCAAGACTTGAGGCAGATTGCTGAAGATGGGATTGTAGTCATCCTTGTCGGCAACAAAAGCGATCTCGTGGAAGATGGCTCAGATCGAGCCCAGGGGCGAATCACTAGGCAAGAAGCAGAGGAATGGTGCTACATGAACAATGTCGTTGGATATGTTGAGACTAGCGCAAAATCCGGCGAAGGCGTAGAACGCGCCTTTCTCGAGACAGCCGAGAGGATTTATCGCAACATAGAGGCGGGTAAATATGATTTGAACGACCGAAGAAGTGGGGTCAAAGGGTTTGGTGCGACAGGCCAAACAAGCAATGGAAGCCCAAAGACTGTTGTTACCTTGGGTTTGAACGATGCAATGCGTAGAGGCGGAAATGGCTGGGCTGGGAACTGCTGCTGAATCTTGACATCCCATGGGAATGTGTTTTTCCTTTGTTTTACGAAATATTCATTGACTTATACCCTATGTTCATTGACTTATACCCTATGATCTATCAGAGGTCACTTGGTATTTTCCACACTTTGTTGCTTGGGCCATTGATTGGGGTATACAAAGAGGTTTCAAATAATGGGTGCCTTGGCAGGTGCAACACACAAGCTCGATGGCCCGGAGAACTATGATGTATATAAATGTCACTGACAGCTACAAGCACTAGAGTGTAGAGAATTGAGTTCTGGCATATGTACCCAACGGCATTTGCCAACCTCCCAAATGACAGGGAACAATTTGGAGTTCATATTCGACAAACTATTGAAAAACAGGACAAGATCCTTGCCGAGAATGGGAAAAGTGTGTAGGTTGTTGGATAAAGATAACAACAGACAAAAGCCATATTTAATTCGAAATTCGCCAGCCGCTCAGCCAGTTCAAATGAGCCCAATTCTGACTTGGACCCTCCATACCAAAGACAATCACCCTGAAATGAACAAACATCCCAATGACAATGACATACAGTGATGTATAGATTATCCAACGGATACGGTTGTTCATTGATTGGGTGAGCCAGTCGATACAGAAACCGAAAGTTAGGATGGCGTAGTAAAGAGCAGGGTAGTAATGGTGGACATATGTCACTCGCGCCATGACAACAAACGGAAGGTAATGGAGGACCCATCCAATAACTGGATACAATCCAGCATAATGAATGAAATCGATATCTGCTTGTGAAAGCTCTTTGTAACCTCGCTGCCAACGCACGAGATACCATAGGACCAGAAGCCCGAAGACAAGGAGACTCGCTGTGCTCCCCCAGTACACGGCAGGGTTTCCAAGGAGGTAATACTTGATAATGTTGTCATCCCAAGAGCACATACGAAGCCCAACATTCAGGATTGGCCATTGCCAGAACTTCGAGGCAAGATCATCTTGCTTGTCGGGATCAGGGACAAGTGCGTTATTAGATGTCATCATTGCAACATTCAGATGAATGAAGTCCTTCAAGAATGGGGATTTGAAAGACCCCGGATCGCTTGGCGGCACTGGATGAAACTCATTAATCAAGACATACGAAGGACAGGAGGGGAATATGGATGTAACTCACGCCTCTCATTGAAATGGGACTCAACATTCCAATGTGTGTAGACATCAGAGGGTTTATTCTCCTTAACGCATGTTGTTTCGATTTGTTTGAACCCCCACTGCGGAAGGTTGACATTGCCAGCGCGTAGATAGCATCCAAGAACAGGATGTCGCAAGCGAAACGACGTTGTCAAAGTTCGAATTCTGCTTCTATCCCTCGATGCAACATCATCCACAACTTCTACAGCCCAATGGTCCTTGTCGTCGCCGATGGTAATATTACCGTACGAGGAAACTTCATGATGAGACTTGGTAACCGGGGCAGCGATGGCATGGGAGTGCAAGTTTCGCCCTGTTTGGCCATGGATTAGACGAATCACGTCCCTGTCGCCAACAAACTTCAGAGGGTTGGAAGGGTCGAATTCAGGCTCCTGGCGGTTGGGATAGATAAACCAGTCATTGTTTGCATCTTTGTGATGGTAACAAGTCACTTGTTGCTGCTTAGATCCCTCCGGATAAGTCTGAATATGTGAATGAAGAAGACCACCTCCGTAGCCCATGTTCTTGAGAGTGACCCTCGATCCGAGAGCTATCTCAAGGGGGCTGTCTTTGCCAACTTCGGTGCCTTTCAGATTCGCTTGGAAAAGAGAACTCATCTGAGCGTCACCCGGTCCGCTGTTCTCCAGGATCAAGAAATGTACGTAAAATGATAATAGGTAAACTAAGGCGGGTACGACAATCAGGCCCGCTACACGAGCGGCGATATGCTTGCCGAGCACAGCCTAGAAAAGTTTTAGTGGTGAACGTAACTATAACGCGATTTGAAGACTGACCTTCGGCATCTTCAGATCACCAAACTTGGTCCATAGATCCTCAATGGTATAGAGGCCAACAATTGCAGTGCAAAAGAGCCCCACCCACTTCACGCTGCATACACATCCGATGTTGATGCCCGTCAGAAAGAGCCAAAAAAACCAACCCGGTGTAAAGCTAGCATGCCGCATGCGGTGGAATTTTGCCCAACAGAATGTCGTTGTAAAAGTGAAACACAAGAGCATAGAGTCGAGTAACACGAATCTTGAGATGGTGGCATACGAATTTTCGAAAAGTACCATCAGGCTGACGAGCCAAACAGTAGCCCTGCGAAAACCAATTTCTCGAGCGGTAAAATATGCCAGCGGTACGCATACTACTCCGAAAGCCGCATTGAAAACGCGCATGAATGTATAGTTGACATCCTCAGGGTATGTTTCGCCCGACTTAAATGGGAACGACCCGTTGTAGCCGGCGAGGAGACCAGACAAACCCACCAACATTTTTCCCAAGGGCGGATGAACATCGAAGTAGAACTCGCGTTTCAGGTAATGCGACCCGAACTTGCCGAAGCTGCAAATAGAAAAAGATGACATGAGATTTGCGCTTCGAAATAGGCGGAGGCCAGTTCTTACTGTGCTTCATCCCAAGTTACAATGTTTGAGCGACCAATGCGGTACATGCGCGTGAAGATTGATAGAGCAGTTAAGAGAATCGGCACAAGGACGGGCTCCCAGCTGTCCAATGCAGAGAGGTACGTATTAGACTGCGACACGAATCAGTTGGCATCATTCGTAGCTGTTAATCAACCATAGAGTTTGTGTCAAGAGGAAAAGGGCGATACCTTAGGCTTTGCTTTCTTGTCATATTCGTGGGCTTCACCGACAACCTTCTCGGTCTTTTTCTCCAAATGTGGAAGGTTTCTTTGACGGAGACCAGGGGCTAGATCGGTGCCAGTACTTGAAGCAATGTCTGCTTCCGTCATGGCGAAAAGGCGACTCTCCTGTACTAGCCCAAGCGATCAGAAGCTGGTCGGATGTTGGGTATAGTAGAACTAAGGGATAAATTGGTGATCGATTGGGGAGATCAAAATATTAGGGTACAGACAAAGGAAAAGGTTAAAGGAAAGAAGGGAAGAGAGGCGTCAGGGGGCAATCGGTAGGCGTCAATCAGAGAATCAGATCATCTCTAACCGCATCAATCACGTATGGTCAATCCCCCCGGTGGCAGGGAGCGTCTGGGCCGTTTCTGGTCGTATGAATGGGCACTTATAGAATTGAAAAGGAAATTGGAAGTTCGACGGAATAAACGAGAGGAAGGCAAGAGGGAGCAATCTTGCAGTGGGTAGAAGATATGGGAAAGGAAGGCTTGGGTGGAAATGCAAATGGAAAGTTGGCCTGGAGATAGCACGGAAAAACCGGGCGTGCCTTGCTGTCCTCCGGAGCTTGTTACCGCGCCCCGCCTCAGCTTCTAGTCCTTCCGAGACATCCAACCTAGTAACTTACTCATAAAAACTGATGCAGTGGTACCAACCTGGTAAATTGATTTGCTAGTAGTTTTTGTATGTTGAAACTCGCTCGCCATCATATAACGAGCGCATCTATTTATGAAGCATATACTTGAGGATCCAGGTCGCCAAGCTAGTTGAGCTACTATCTTGAGGAAGCACTGCAGGTCACAGCACAGCCTATGGTTATTGGTCAATCACAGCATATAGAGGGTAGGCCTGACAGGGAACAAAAGGCCCCATGTCCGCAAAAGTATGCTGTTTAAGATACAAGAACAAGAGTATGTCTTCACAAGGCCAACCTCAAACGAACATACATTCTTGGTCGGGTAGGTTTGTTTATTGTTCCTACACCAAGGGTGAAAGTTACTAGTGGTAAAATAACTTGAGGTAAAAATAACAAGGACTTTGAATCCGTAATGTTGTGGACTTGTGGCGCGACCATACCTCCGAGACAGTTATAACTCACCGAGAGAGACCATAGACAGGTGCGGAGCGAACATTGTGGCCATGGAGCTTAGTTCACCGATTTCTGAACACATATACATACACACCTTATAGATATAAACTCTAGCGTAATTTCTTTGCATACTACCGGAGAGCCAGTGCCCGTGCCCGTGAAGGAAAGGACCATGTGATATTGTTAACATGTAGCATGAGGCATTCTCCAAGAGCTGAGGAAAGAGATCAATTCGTGGACTGTAGGTCGGGATTCGATTTTGTGGAGTATCAAGTGGTGTCAAGCCTCCCATCGACCTCCACTGGTGGGCTTCAAGCCCCCGTTATGGTCACGTACTGGCCAGCACGTATCTGGCCTTGCACTACTTGAAGGAATGACAACATTTGCGTACTCGATTATCGTAACAATTTATCCATCTACATTTCCTCTATCTCGTCAAAAAATTGCGATGCAATAGAAAGCAGATAGAGGAACAACCATGCGATTATTGAGACAAGAAAGTAATCCTGGGCCCTGGACAGACACAACGAAAATGAGTAGACGGAAAAGACACAAGATTGTAAGCGTTATAGCTAGAAGGAAAAACCAAGGAAAAACCAGGAAACTGCTGCGACAGGATGGTTGTCGTATCTCACTCGAATTCTTCCTGTTCGAGAGGTCTATATTCGTCGCCTTGTGCTCGCTGCTTTGAACTCTTATGTCGGGTGACCATACTTGATATCCAGCCGCCGAAACCTTCGGACCTGTTGTCACTGCTTCCCTGGGGCGCCTGTCGCACATGTTTGCCAGTACCATCAGCAGATATCTTCGGTGGGTTGATATCTAGACCGGGAATGGCACTATCCGCCGCGGACTGGCCATACTGCCGTCTAATATCGAGTGAAGGAATGGGCGAACCGGCGCTCATAAGCGAGTCACGCTCTCCTTGTGTAACTGGAGTGGGCATGGCAGTTGTTGCATCTCCAAATAGCAAATCCATGTCCTCTAAGCGAACACCGCTGGTCTCTGGGTACAAGAAATAGACTAGACAAGCGGGTTAGTGAATATTCGACGACTAAGACGCAGAGTGAGTACTCACCAAGAACAAAACTACACGCACAAAAAAATGCGTGGATAAGATAGAGCCGCCACTTTACAGCAGCTTGTAGGACTGGTGTCACCTCTCCGACCAGCCAGTTGAATGCCCAGTTCGAAGCGGTGCTGAGACTGGCACCCTTGGCACGGATGCTTAGCGGTAAGATCTCAGGAGGATAGAGCCACGGTATTGGGCCCCACGATGCACCGAAGGCCGCATTATAGACCATGACGAGAATGACCGTAAGGGTTGGCGTCGCTGCCACATCAATGAAGATGAAATAGGATATCAAGGAAAGCGAAATGATCATAGCAATTGCTCCAGAAAGTAATATTGGCCGTCGTCCCCAACGGTCAACAAGGTACCAAGGGGGCACTGTGGATGCGAGATATGAGAGTGAATTGATCCCTGTCATCAAGATAGCATCACGGCCTGCCCATCCGGCTGATTCAAAGACAAGAGGCGCGTAATATGATATCACGTTGATACCATTCAGTTGGGCCAACGCCTGCGCGGACATTGCTATGAGCACCCGTTTTTGGTATCGTTTGAACATGTCGGAATACGATCGCTCGCCTTCTTGTCGTTGCAGAAGAACATCCATTTTTATTTCTCTGTATTCTTTTCTAGCCTTGTCATTATGCAAATCTCCCTTTCCGTAGAGATTGGCAATGACTACCATGCCTTCTTCATCATAGTCGTTGTCCAACAACCATCTAATTCGGTGTGAGGATCATATACGGTCTAAGAGATGGGGGGAAGTTGGAACTAACCTGGGTGATTCACAGATGACGAGGCTCCCGACTCCAAGAAGGGCACCCATGATGCACTGGCACAGCAACGGCAGGCGCCATGAGTTATTGCCCTCAATGTAACTACAAAAGTAATCGACCCAAACACTGGCAGCATAGCCAGATATATTACCAGTGAACTCTATACACGCGAGCTTTCCTCTGTTGTGGGGAGGCTGTTGGCTGTACGTCAGTGTATGCAATATAAAACCAAACAGCTTTTCGGGGCCAGAATTACCGATATCTCAGATTGGTAGACCGGGACGATTGTCGACAAAGCCCCGACCCCCAAACCTGCAACAATCCGGCCTAGCATCATCATCGGTAATCCATTGGCAAAGGTCTGCAGTGCGCCGCCTATGAAAAATATAATAGAACCATAGAGAATGGTTCTACGGCGACCAATCAAGTCGCCAAGCCTTCCAACAAGTAAAGAGGAGATGAGTGCACCGACTTCCAAGATCGCGACAACAGTACCGATAGCGGCTCTTGAAGGTTGGTTGAAGTAATCTTTGAAGTACCAGCCACTACAATGCTATCAGTGCCGATACATCTTCGTTTAGATTCGGTTAAAACGAACGTTATGATCCCGGACATGACACCTTGGTCGTAGCCAAAAAGGAATACACCCAACGACACAAAGACGCTGGTGAAGTACCTAGGTACAATCAGTATGCCAAACAGTTGTCATTCATGTTATATATGATTTCCTTACAGCAATGGTTTTCCAACCAAGCCATGCACCTGGGCTGTTCGCCGGTTGTTGGGAGACATTATGGTAGCCAAAAAACGCTCAACCCGCGAAATATGCCGAGGTAATGGTCGAGGTATCTCGATCGACGGTTTCTCTGAGTGAGATTCAACCAGCGCTGTGGTAAGTTCAGTCGAGTAACGGGCCGGTCTTTGCTGTCTCAAGCGTGACTTCGTTGCTCTATGGCTAGTAGTATCACGGTCTAGAGAGCAATCTCGGAGGGGATCCTCCGCATCGAGAAGTTGTTCTGCTAGGTCACCAGTGTCGATCCAAGTTGAGGATTCGGACTCAACGGAGTGAGCCGAAGCGGAACGCCGGCTACCTTTCTCACTCGCTGACTCCAGAGCTCCGAGTGACTGGCCAGGCGAAGACTGCGGTTGAGGATACAGTGAATGTAAGGGGATGGTTAGGGAGATGCGTGGGGACTGCGGTTGTTGAGGAATGATTGCGGTTGTGGTGGGCCGGGTTAGCAGCCCTTCTTTTGGTGCCCTGAACAAATTAAAGCTGGACTGAATGATCAGTGACCAAGAAAAGCTTTCCTCACAATCCCCCAAACAGATCCTGTCATAACATTCACCACAAAGTCATCTGATGTGGATGGTTGCTTTGGGGGCTAGTCACGAGAACATGTGCTCTTGGGTGGGAAGGATTGCCCAAAGAAGATTATTTAACAACAGCCAAAACAGGGACCAGTAAAGAAAAAGACAACAGGCAGTGTACAAGGGCACGAGGATTGGAAGTGATAGTGCTGGTGCTCAAGAATTTGTGTCCACGAGACCAGTGGTAGATAATCAACACCGAGCGACAAACACGGCTTTCAGCTATACAGCCTAAGAAGGCAGAGTGCGTCAGACGAATGACTCAGATAATTGATAGGTGGGATCCAATGGTATTTAGAATACCGACAAAGCGAAAGGTGACAGATGGAAATGTGATTCTATGCTGACTATGGAGATATAAAGAGATGCGGACTACAGGTGTTCAAAGGACGGGTCCGCAGTCTCACATAACTGGTACTGGCCGTTCCATATTTACAGGCTAAGTTGAGAGACGGATTGCGGCTTTCGGTATTATGACCGTTTCCACTGTCAGAGGCTTGGAAAGTTACAAAGACTCGATCTAACTTGATCAACTGACTGGGAATTGGACCAACCAGGCTGTTCCACATTCTAGGTTACCTAATTAACCAATCTCCTGGGCTGGGCATGCATGGACTTGATCTTGGGCTTACAACAAGGAGGTGAAGGCGAATTACTCTGTACGTAATATCCAAAACCTGATCAAGACTCACCAACTGAGTAGTCATCAATGCTAATCAAAGTACGGAGTATAATTCTCATCTATCGAAAGCTTAGGTCTTTAACATCTGCATTTCACACCTACTACCCCTTGAGTAACCGTACATTCTATGTTATAATGAACCCCTACTCCAATCTACGAATAAGATCAGGAGTAACCAATGCTAAACAATGATATCAGTGCCGAAGACAGCATCGACCGTCGTAGCCAAAAATGCTCCGCTTCGCTCCACAATTGTAGGATATGGCTCAAAGTCCCGCACCTCCTTCCCCCTCCCCACCCTGGCTCACAAAGACTCTCAAGAGAAAGGGGATCCAAAGCTGCTCACACAAGCGTCCATCACCTTACTCCGCCTCCGTATGTGTTTGAACCCAGGACAATCATCCCTTTTAAGTAGAGATTCCCGACTTTCCCCCCGATAAGGGAAAAAAAAAAAAAAATATTCTAGATCGTTGCGTCTTGACTACCGTGGTGATGGTAGTTTGGGCTGGTTGATGTATATACATATTATAGGAAGTTATTCTGTTTTAATTCATTTTATTTGTTTCTTTGACGTTCAGGTGGCACTGTGAAAGGTGTTTTACAAGATAAGCTGTCTCGAAACCAAGTAAACCCCGAAGCCGCTTGCAGCTCGGCGTGGTTCTAGATCAACGAAGGGACGTCTCCGACCCATGCTGATCATCCTCCCTGGGTTATTACTGTTTGACTCGACCTTCTCCAGAACCATGCTGGACTGCAATCCCCTGGGTCCGAGGTACTTCTTTTGGCAAGAAAGATTGGTTATATAGGCATTTCGAATAGGCAGTACTTGATGATTTTCATTACTATATAGACAGCACAGAGTCAGTAGTTAAGGCAGATTAAGTTGCTTGATATCCGTTCATTGGGAACTCCAATCCCCACACCATCATGTGGGTAGATAGTATAAGGAGTGGTGTGGTTCAAGTTAAAAGGATTTCATATCCGTCCTTTTGAATATATAAAGGTTCTGCCAAGATAGCATACCTACGACGAACTAGCTCGAAAATAACCAGACCAGCACTTGTGCTTGGAACTTGGCGGAGGGCACTTCTTCCAAATCCGCGATACAGCCAACGACTCCAACCCCCAGCCCTCAAAGCTCTTCTTTTGCATCGCTTGTATGTTTCCTGGTACGCAAGATAGTAGAGTCGCAGCATCCGGTTTCTCGAGGGATGAAGACTCGCCTGATGGTCAAGATATTCCAACCTTGCAACATGAATATCCTGTATAAGACTCAATGGATGCTGAATCACTTGCTGGGCTACAGATGCTGCAATGCCAGCAAGCATCAGAAAGCACGGCTCCAGTGTGTAGTGAGGTTTGATAAGAGGTACGTCATGGTTTTGGGGCTGAGAAAATGGCAGTGTGGCCACATTTTGTGCCTGGAGTGATCCGTAGTAACCTGTGACAAAGGAATAGTATGCCTGCGATTTGATATACTCGAAGGAGGAGAAGAACACTGCATAACCGAGGGAATCGCGTAAAAACGAGAGACCCCAGCCAGCGAAGACCCCGCGACCTCCTATCTGTTGGAGTTTGTGCTTGCCGTAATGCCACATGCTCTGGTACTGGCCCTCGAGAACGTCATTTGCCTTAAAGCGGACTTGGAGAGCGTCCAGAGGTGCAGCCACTACTGATTGGATAGCCCCAGCTGCAAAACCTGCAGTGAACGTATCCGTGGGACTTGGAGGGGGG
The DNA here is from genome assembly GCA_002850765.1 of Aspergillus taichungensis. Classification (NCBI taxonomy): domain Eukaryota; kingdom Fungi; phylum Ascomycota; class Eurotiomycetes; order Eurotiales; family Aspergillaceae; genus Aspergillus; species Aspergillus taichungensis. The sequence goes on from KZ559587.1 coordinate 97,063, forward strand.
TATACCCGCTTGACTCCCAGTGAAACTGGCTCATACAAGTTACCCAGAACTTGAAGGTAAGAGGTGTATAATACAGCGCCAACGCTGCCTACTATGTCAGATTATATGCCTATTGGGACAAGGCAACTAAACATACCTAGCATTTGCCAAAAGCGGGGGAAGGACTTGGTTAGGAATAAATTGCCAACCATACACACGAACAGCATGCACGAGTAAGCCGGGAGTAGTGGTGCGGAATGACCAACGACTGTCAGCTGCGTGGGGACTAACAGCTCTAGCAAACGCCTATAACGTGACCACGTCACACTTAGAGTTAGTTGATAGTGATCGCTATCAAGTCAAATAATAGACACCAAAATTCAACGGGTGTCGGTGGCATAGGGTTCGAATTATGTACCATATAACTGAGAAGCTTAATATTAACACATGTGATACGACATACGGTATCAAAGGACCAGGGTTTCATACTCAACTCGTGTGCGAAAAAAGGCCTTAATCGGGGCTTTGAAATAGAAAGCAACTAATTGGGCACTGAGGGCACGAACACCGGCAGCGGAAGCCCCAGTAGCTGCATTATTTCGTGGATTTCTGGGAGGTGAAAGCCCCAGATCTGAATCTGAGAGATTGTCATGGGCTGTTGGCTTGAAGGTTTCTTGAGAAGCCATTGTTACTCCTAGTATGAACTTGTATTAGTTGATCCAAGAACCACAGAAAGATGTAGCAAAATAAAGGGTGAATTCCAAGTTGAAAGCACCTTTCTGCATGCAGTGAAATATATGCCAGAATACTAAGGACAATCAGACAGTGATCAGAATACCAGCATTATTATGTGTACAGGATTGAAAAGACGGATTATGAATGATATTCAGTCACAAAAAAGACACAGAGATCCTTTGTAATCTCAACATATTTCACAGTTGATAAACACTTGGAGTATATATGTTTAAAGTGTAATTATAAAAATTATAGCCATGCAAGGATAGAGGTCATTAAACATCTGGTTATGGCTATCAGCTAAACAAACAATGCAAACAATACAAATACGGCAAACAGCTTGCGACGAATCTATTTCACTGGAACGCGACCAAGTCGCGTTCACCCGAGCTATTCAAACCAGGATCCGTCACTCTTTCCATTCGCACAGAACTACCATCCCACACTCTTTCCACCAACAATCCCCTTCTATACAACAGTTCAGAGAGGCTAATTGTTGATACGAAGTTATCTTCTTCATGAGAAGGAGACGGCTTATACGAGAACTCTAATCTAGCATAGATATCACGTTTGAGCATTCTTCCAGACTATCTACGGATAGCCTGAGCAATAGGGGGCGCCTTGATCGGTCACAATGGCTGACGAGATTGTGATTGACAAAGCTGTGTTTTTTAATCGACTTTCAAGCTTCTACGCAGCATGGAAGGCCGACAAAAGATCAAACAATGCTGCGTTCAGCGGTGTTGGATCCATCATTATCCTCATGGGTAAAACAGATGAAGCCAATAGTTTCCAAAAGAATAATGCTATGCATGTAAGGTTATTCTGTGTCTGCTTTCTTGATCGTTGCCGTGACTTCTTTGACTGATCATATTGTGCAATCATATTAGTTTTGGCTTCTAGGTTACGAATTTCCTGCGACACTAATGATTTTCACAACAGAGATGATGTATGTTGTGACGACTGCAAAAAAAGGTATGCCTTGGAATTGTGATTTTCCGAAAAAATTATCCTGACTTTGTCGTCCACTCCTAGCCAAACATCTTGAGCCACTGAAAGGGGGCAAGATTCCAGTGGAAATTTTGGTCGTGACCAAAGATGCAGCTGAAAAAACCAAGATATTCGAAAAATGTATTGAAATAGTCAAGGGTGCTGGTGTAAGTTTTTCAAACTGAAAACCGGATCGCGGTTATTAATTTGTATGTGAAGAAAAGAGTTGGCGTGTTGCCAAAGGATACTACGACTGGCCCATTCGCGGAAGACTGGAAGCAAGCTTTCAAGGATGCATCGAAGGAACTCGAAGAAATTGACATTTCTTCGGCCCTTTCGTCTGCCGCCTTCTCGATAAAAGATACTGATGAATTGGTGGGTTCCCTCCTGCGCCCCCCGGCCCCAACCCAAAAGAAATGAGAAAGGATATGTATGTTGGTGCGCGGTCACTAACGGCATCACCCATGAAGGTATCCATACGAAATGCCTCGAGAGCCTGTAGTGGTTTGATGTCAGAATACTTCGTTGACGAGATGTCTCGACTACTTGACGAGGAGAAGCAAATGACTCACAAAGCCCTTTCCATGCGCATCGACGCCAAGATCGACGACACCAAATTTTTCAATAAGCTCGCAAAACTACCGTCGGAGTTCGATCCCCAGCAAATCGATTGGGCTTATGGACCCGTCATACAGAGTGGGGGAAACTACGACCTCAAACTTACAGCTCAGCCTGATAACAACAATCTCCAGCCTGGAATCATAATTGCAGGGTTCGGGATTCGTTACAAAACTTACAGCTCAATCATTGCGCGTACTTACTTGGTGGATCCAAGCAAATCACAAGAAGCAAATTACGCTTTTCTGTTGAATCTTCATGAAACAATCATCAAAGATATCCGTGATGGGGCAATTGCCAAGGATATTTATACAAGAGCAATTGGTATAGTGCGAGCCAAAAAGCCTGAGTTAGAAAATCACTTTGTCAAAAACGTGGGGTCTGGCATTGGAATCGAGCTGAGGGATTCGAATATGTTGCTAAATGGGAAAAACAACAGAGTTCTCAAGAGTGGCATGACTCTTTCTGTCACGGTTGGAATAACCGATGTTCAGGACTTGGATTCCAAATCCAAATCTAAATCCGTGTACTCGATGGTGATCACCGATACCATCCGTGTTGGAGAGCATGGTCCTCATGTTTTCACCAAAGATGCAGGCGTCGACATGGACTCTGTTTCATTTTATTTTGGGGACGAGGAAGAGCCACAGAAACCAGCCAAAGAGAAGAAAGAGGTTAAGTCCAGCGCAATTGCTGGGCGGAATGTGACTCGCACCAAACTACGTGCCGAACGACCCACTCAAATCAACGAAGGAGCGGAGGCTCGGAGACGCGAGCACCAGAAGGAGTTGGCTGGCAAGAAGACAAGGGAGGGCCTCGAAAGGTTCACTGGCACAACAGGGGATGACAATGGCATCTCCCAAAAGAAATTCAAGCGGTTTGAGTCTTACAAGCGAGATAATCAACTACCAACCCGAGTGAAGGACCTCACCATCTATGTCGATCACAAAGCCTCGACTGTCATTGTTCCTATAATGGGTCGGCCGGTACCTTTCCACATCAGCACCATAAAGAATGCCAGCAAAAGCGACGAGGGGGAGTATGCATACCTACGAATCAATTTCCTCTCTCCTGGGCAAGGCGTTGGAAGAAAAGACGATCAACCTTTCGAGGACTTGTCAGCACATTTCTTGAGGAATCTTACTCTTCGTTCAAAGGATAACAGTCGTCTTGCCCAAGTCGCCATGGATATCACAGAACTTAGGAAAAATGCCTTAAGGCGCGAGCAGGAGAAAAAGGAGATGGAAGATGTGGTTGAGCAAGATAAACTCATGGAAATTAGAAGTGAGTAATTGAGATCATGCTATCGCTTTGCATGAGCTAACTTGATGGCAGATCGCCGCCCTGTCAAATTGCCTGATGTTTATCTTCGACCACCATTGGACGGCAAACGTGTTCCTGGTGAGGTGGAGATACACCAAAATGGACTACGGTACATGTCGCCCTTCAGAAATGAACATGTTGATGTGCTTTTCAGCAATGTGAAACATTTGTTCTTCCAGCCTTGTGCACACGAACTCATTGTTTTAATCCATGTCCACTTGAAAACGCCCATAATGATCGGCAAGAGAAAAACAAGGGATGTACAGTTTTATCGTGAGGCGACAGAAATGCAATTTGATGAAACTGGCAACCGAAGACGGAAACATCGATACGGAGATGAGGAAGAATTTGAGGCTGAACAGGAGGAGAGGCGGCGGAGGGCGGCATTAGACAGGGAGTTCAAGGCTTTCGCAGAGAAAGTCGCAGATGCTGGAAAAGACGAAGGTGTTGACGTCGATATTCCATTTAGAGAAATTGGGTTCACTGGCGTTCCCAATCGCTCAAATGTGTTGATCCAGCCAACTACAGATGCTCTCGTACAGTTAACGGAGCCTCCTTTCCTTGTGATCACTCTGAATGAGATCGAGATTGCGCACCTTGAAAGAGTACAGGTATGTGACATGCAGTTATTATTCGCCTATTTATCAATGGCCACGTTATTGATTCTCATCAGTTTGGGCTCAAAAATTTCGATATGGTCTTCGTGTTCAAAGATTTCCACAGGCCTCCGGTTCACGTCAATACTATCCCAGTTGAATCCTTGGAAAGTGTGAAAGATTGGCTCGATTCTGTTGACATTGCTTTCACAGAGGGTCCTTTGAATCTTAATTGGACAACTATAATGAAGACCGTTGTCAGTGATCCTTACGGGTTCTTCGCTGATGGAGGTTGGTCCTTTCTCGCTGCAGAATCCGACTCGGAGGGTGGATCTGGTGAAGACGAGGAGTCTGCATTCGAGCTATCCGAGTCGGAAATGGCTGCAGCAGATGAGAGCTCCGAAGATGAAAGTGAATTTGATGACGATGCGAGTGCCGAGGCTAGTGAAGATTTTAGTGGGGATGAGGACAGCGGTGAGGACTGGGATGAATTGGAAACTAAGGCTAAAAAGAAAGACAGAGAAGGTGGCCTAGATGATGAAGAACGGGGCAAGAAGCGAAAGCGATAAACAGTTGTCACTGATTGTTCAAATCCTCATGCTGTGCTCTGTCTAACAAGTGTGGTGGCCTTTGGGCACTTGTCCATTTTGGCATTTGGAAGAAAAGTTGAGAACTCAAGCACTATGATATCAACTCCTACAAGCAAATTTTTTTCTGCTCTGGTGCATTGCGGCCCAGTGATTTAACCCATGTGAAGTTTGCAGTGATCTCTTCATGGACATGTGGTTTAAGTCGGCAAAAATGATATGATATCATGTTACTTAATTAACTGATCAAGAGACGTACTTGTTTATCGCTTGTGTTCTTGTAGGCTTGTCAGATGCTGTAGCGTCTCTTCCCTCACCCAAACCCTCCTGGAGGGTTTGGAGGCATCTGTAGTACCCGCGAGAATGATTTATATACACATTACTGCACGCATTGAGGTAAGAGAGGCAATATAAAAGATGGAAGAAATCAGACTAAAATATCCCACACAACTCCATGAAATCAGAAAAGATCATCAAAGACAATGTACACATACAACAACTCATTTCCCCTCTCTCATAGCATACCACATGCTCCGCATCCGTTTCGTCTGACCAGGGGTAAATTGTTCATAACAATCGTCAGACGAGTAGTCCATAAAGTTGTGGATTGCATCAACACCGGGTAGATTAGGGCACGAGTCCTTCTGTGCAGGACAACCATCCGTTGCCTCGGACTGTTGCGGCGTGTCTGCGACGTAGTCTCCTTTGTTCCTCGAGGAGCAGGACTCCCCCTCAAAAATATGCAAAAGGCCATTCCAATGGCCAACTTCATGGATGGCAGTTCCACCTTTGTTGTAATGGGCAAGGGAGCCACCTGGCATAGTTTTAGCGAGAATATTGCAACCATCCTTAACATAATTAGCCCGGGGGGTGCTGGAATTAATGCTGGGATCAGGCATAGTGCAGAAGCCAAGGATACTAGACGACAATTGGTTTGAAATATCAGACTGACGTTCGCTGGGAACAGATGTGGACCGGCCATCGCCTTCAGATGAAGCATGAAGATCACTTTGGAAGTACACGTTCAGCGTGCTGTAAGTTCCCTTGCGAAGTGCACTTTTCATGCCTATCTCATCGTCGTTACGAGCCCAAGTGTCATTAACTAGGCGTGTGACTCCCTTTAGCCGATATGACATCGAGGCATTCCTGTAAGCATCTTGCAAGTGCGAAAGCTGCCTGCGATTAGAATTATATGCAACGGAGCGAAACCGTGTGTAATTTGAGCTGCGAGCTTGAAACTAACCTGCGAAGCAATCATCGTGTCTGATATCAACTCAGCATCTTCTTCGCTACAAATGATATGGAACCAGGTATCGATCTCAATTTGATTCGTTACCTGGCGATCCGTGGATTCGGAAGCACTATCGTGCATCAATTCCAGTGCGCTTAGATCTTCATGAGCTTTTTTCAAAAATTCCGTAGGAGGGCCGGTGGCACAAAATCCTCGCTGATCAAAGCCAAAGGCCCAGCATTTGGTCCGAGGGTCGGTTAAGATCAAAGACAGAGTGATCAGTAGTGTAAAGAATAGTCGCCCCATGCTGTGCAGAACCTTGGCCTCTACCTTGGGCTCAATCAATGAGTCAAAGAATCTCACAGGGTGAATAGAAGGGGACAGAGTCTTATCGATGCCACAGGTTATGTATCCTTGGCCTGAAGCAAAAAATGCTGTAAATCACCGTGAGAATGCTACAAAGGGTGAGACATGTCTCCTGGAAGGGGGTCTATCACAAAGATGATATTCATGTTTGAGCACGATAATAAACAAATCCGTCACAGACGAATGCTAGCAAGGGATAAATGAAAGAAGGGGTGAGACACTTATACCAGACGTTGACCAGCCCGAAACTCTTCCATCTGACGCCTTTGCCCGTTCATGGCGAAACAATCCAAAATACTAGTGACGTCCCGCCCTGCGAGGATGGACATAACAACAAAAGCGCCTTGTAATATACAGAGCCAATTGAACAAATAGTTTGAGCTAAACCAAGGTGAGGAGAATTGCTATGAGTTGCAAAGCAGGTGGGTCACGGCGCTTGTGACCCATACCTGGTATCTCTTCCTGTCGCAACAGCAGCGCCTTCCGGCTCAGCATTCCATGTCAAGTAAGTGTGGTCGCCGAGTTTTCTATACATTGTAAGGTTGAATGTAATGCTTTCACTTCGGAAAGGTAGCCTTACCTGGGCCGTACTAAATGAGCAACAGTGAAGAGTGCCCCAAGTAATACGCAAATCCCACCAACAACAACATAGGCAATCCCCATGAAAGGATTCTGCCCCCCCATAACTGTGCGCGTAGTTAAGAGGATTGATTTCGTGCCGCCATAATCTGTGACAGGGAAGTCTAGTTGATCTGAATTAGCATTACAGGCTATCCGCAATCATAGGCTCAGACATACTGTGGGTAATGTTCAGTTGATAGGTCCCTGGTCGCATGGGAGTGTTGTCATTTTTTCGAGAAAGCTTGCTGAAATCAGGCAGCGCTGCAGTTCGCATCCAAACCATGAACTCTTCATCGTCATGAAGGTCGGGTATTTCATCAACATATTTCTTTGGAAAGCGTTTTTCCCAATTCGGGGGTGGGACAACCTGTCCAGGCTTGTACTGGGTTTTCTTTATAAGTTCTCTGTCGCTATCCCAGGCAATCCCCTTATTGGTCATGTGGTACGTTTCGGGGTCGAGAGAACCCAGCCACACGGGGCTACTAATTGTGTCATTGAACTGAGAGTTGGCGATAAGCCCACATGGATAGTATGGTTTGCCGCTCGGGTCAAGCTTGAGAGGATCGCATGAGCCACTATCAATAGTTTTGCTGTCGACTGCCTTTCCTTTCAGTTGCTCTATATCCAAGGACTTGACGTATCTCCGATGATTTTGGTAGAAATTCGTAAGGCGGTAGTACATGTAAACAGGAGGACCCATGCTATCTGGAATCTCGAAAAGCAGGGTGCAAACTGATTCGTTATACTGCCATGTCGGACGGCTGTTCAAGGTAAAGGTGGAAGTGACTTTATCGGAGATATCAACGGGGTGATCACTCGCTTTGTGACATTCAGAGTAATCTATAATAATCTCTTGCACCTTTCGATTGTTCATGTAAGTTAGAACACCCTAGCCAGACGGACACAGAAACATACTTGAGAACTCGCCCATAGAAGCAGGCCTCCGATAGGAGCGAATATAACACCAACAGCAAAAAACAGCGGCAATACACTCTTCGGGGTTAAAATAGGCCTGTCAAAGCATCAGTAAGGGTAGCATCCAAATTTTCACGGCTTTAACTAACTGCCATGCTTTCAGACGTTGCTGTCGAAAAGCGGTATCTATCATTTTGTAAGAAACAACAGGCTCCTCGATACAGTAATAGTAAAGACAGGTGTCTTACTTGCTGGTCTTCTGCTTTTGGATTTCTTATCAGTTTCAATATCGCCGCTAGGATCTTGTTCGCTCGAGGACTCTGTGTGAGAAACATCTGCTCGCGACATGGTAATCACAGCTGGCTTTGCCAACTTTGAGATAAATTTCGACTAGAGAGATTCAAACTGTGCTGGCGATTATCAGTCAATGAACAAAGAAGACAAAAAACAACAGTCATGTCAGCGGAGCTGCTTCAAACTGCGGGCAAGATTGCGTACCTACATAGCAGTTGGTCAGTCCGGGATCCTCCAATACCTAATGCGAAGCTACATAAGGGGTGTTTTTTGGGGTTTCCTTAACTATCGGCATCATTGGAACATATTATTAATCACCACTAAACACTAAATAAGCTAACTAAACTTAATAATTCAGTCTATCTCTGAACTATAATAGTACAATCTATATTTAAATTTGTTGAAAGGCTTCAAATGAGCGATTCCTAATTATTTGATTATATGGGATCTGGTTATTCCGCCAGTCTATGGAAGATGGTGATGGTATGAAGAAGATGCCTTGCTGCTAGCTAGTACTCAAGTTATGATAAAATCATAAAAATGACCAAACTGAAACGCTTTGTCTCCAATAAGGTTGTATGTACATAAGTTTTGGCGTATTAGATGAGATCGAGATATGATATCACAACTAGGCGTGGATTATGATGAAATACACCACTTTTAATATGAATATGTGGAAGTGCGAACAAAAAAACAAGTACTAACATAAATCATAACCCCTTTCATGTTTACATCCTTTTCTTAAGATGTCTCAGGAAACTGCATTACAATCTAATCAACCCGATCTATCAGTAGTGGAGAGTATGAGCCACCGCGTGGCGGCAGCCGCAATGGAACTGTCTATTATTCGCCGGTTACTCTGGTGTGAAGATTAACTGGAAAATTATATATTTGATGATGCCTATGTATGTTGCTCAAGCTAGCGATGGTAGCGGTAGGTAGGAACTTAGGAATTAACAGAATTAACCAAGATGTGTGCTCTCTAGGGCAAGCATTCTAAATCAATTCCAACTGATTCACGTGAACATTGAATACCCTCATAAGCAATATATATTATTATGAGGTATCCGGCCCATGGCTACAAAAAGTGATTAAAAGCAGGAAAGAAAAAGAGCAGCTCAACAAGAAAGATTCTCTTCTTATGCAGTGGACACATGTAGTAATTATCCTGGTCATCAAAAGAACAGCACTAACTCCATCACATCCTAAGCCATGCATGAGTATAATGAGAGACACCATTCAAGCAAACTCCCAAACAAAAAAAAAAAAAGAAAAAGAAAAAGAAACCAGTAGCCAAGTTAATGTCCAGTCAATATCAAGATACGAACATAGGCCAGCTGTGTCCGATTACCGGCAATCTCAAAAGAGAGTGAAGGAATAGTGGTGATATGACATCAAAACTGTCAAACAGCGTGCTAAGACATTGCGACCATCATAAAACCATGATGCTAAACAAGTGGAGCGAAAGGCTGTACTATAAGCATTGTAAACAGGTTCACATCGCAAAGCCAGTTAAACAACAGGTAATCACTTCAGGTACTGTTGGAAATGTTCAGGTCTGAACCAACCAACACGTTCGTATGCGGTCCAAAGCTTGCTTGCTTTGTTAACATCAATCTTGCAGGCCTGCTGCGCATCAGTTTTGCGAAACTCCTTTCCAACATTCAAGGCCTTGACCCGGGCTTCAAAAATTCGTCGCTTGCTGCAGAGATATGTGGCGCAAGATAGTCTCAGAGTCGCGGCAAGATTGATCTCAGCAGGGCTCAACAAGAGCCTATCTGGATCATTAGTGAGATCAAGCATCTGCCCTTTCCAATCTGCCTTCAACGCTTTGGCATTGCCACCTAGCGTCTCAAGCGAAGGAGCATAGTCCTTTATCAAATCATAATCAGTGTCATCGCGATTTGTACCTAGAGCACGAGATGCCTTGTTACACGACGAGGGTGGTGAGTCAAATGAATCCAGTGTTTTCTGCTTTGGCGTTTGCTTTGGTGTGCGCTTGACTCTAGTGGTTCGCTGTACTCGAGACTGGCCTGTGAGTGTCCTTTTCGCAGGGGCAGGTGCAATTTTCTTCAATTTGGCCTCTGACATTTGGGGTTGGGGTCGGTGCATCAGAATCAGCTGACGCTCCAATGTTGCACGTTCTTCTTTGGCCCATGCTCCTGGATTGCGATTGTACTGCGCTGAGACAACAGGTACACATGAAAGCGCCAACAGATACTCATCACGTGTCGGTTTGTTTAGCTTGTTCTCAAACCTTGCCATGTGATTATTGATGTGTTGGTCAACCAGCGCTTCTGCTGCCGGTGGGAGCATGGGAGCGAACAAAGGCCCATCTGCAATAACATCACATGAAGTCTCCTGTCGAGGGAAAAGGACAGGATCTCTAATAGGGCCAACGGCGATGTCACTTTCAGCGAGTTCGGAGAAATTCGTCTTCCTTTTCTTGTTCCCGGTATATGGAGTAACAGGCGGCGATGGCAGGTCCATTTCTGACTGCGTTCGCTTGCGATCGGCTGATATTGGGGGAAGCCTCATATCATAACTAATTGATGGATCCTGTGAATCTTCATATGATGACAATGATGGATTAAAACTTTCGAATGGTTTCGACTCAGGGGGCGACATGAGGCTAGAAACCGAGGGTATATGTTTCATCTTGACTTTGTCGCTGCGATCCACCAGTGGTGAAGTGGAAGGTGAAGTCATTGTGAGATAGATCCCTCTTCTCAAGGGAGTCGCCCGAGAGTTGAGGTGATGGCGCGGGGTAGGAACGCTGTCCAGCTAATTGATGGTCACCTGGGATTATCACAGATAATATTTGGGTGGCGATTGACAGTGGGCAGATAGTATCAATGTAATGTTCATGGAAAGCAGTAAGAAGGAGTGTTGGCAGTACGGTCAGGCGAAACACACGTGAGAGTGATTTGTCAGTCGCCTCTTTCTTTAGGTACCTGTGGTGGCAAGATATTGTCCAATGCTTGGAGATAGGATCATAGTCCGATGTATACCAAAACCACTGCGGACTTAGTATGAAGATGGGCTGTGTGGATTAGAAAGATGTTGTCAATATTTTGATAATAACAGCTGCAGTAGTAGTTGATATATAAGGCTATACTCTTGGTAATTCACCTGGAAGCGTTATCAAGAAATTTGAACTATGAGTCAAAGGCACTCATAGATTGGGGCTGACTCTGACTAGGATGTTAAATATTAGTTAGCATATCAGTGTTCACGAGACTGCGGGGTTGTTGTATTGTCACTTACTGTACCTTTACAAAGTACAGTGTTCTTTCATACCTATTATTACAACTACGTTGAGACTAATCTTGGGCATTATGCTTTTGCCATGATATATCGTTGAAAGAAAATACCAACAATAAGGAGATAGTGAATATATTTTCCAGTAGATGTTATAGACGGGGAAGTCAGAAATGTAATAGGTACACAGTAATAGCAATTTAACCAAAGGAAAAGTAACATAATAAATTAGGCAGTAATATCTATTCCGTATTACCTAGTACTCTAAAAAAAGACGCGGGACGCCCTTGTGCCTAGTGACTGATAACTTCCACATGACGCAACAGCCATGATTAGTGTGGGTCAAATGGGCAACAAGGCGGGGGAGTAGTGGATGTGTTGATGGTCTCCACTGTGGGGCTATGCTGTAAGTGATATCAACCAATGATCATAGTCAATGCGCATACAGTGTACACAACCTCCTCTCTCCACATGAGATACCGTAGTATGTCACTGTGTACTTTGGAGGTTGCAGGTGTCTTGCCAGATAGCGTAAAGTTTTCCAAATTTTTACATTATGGAGAGCCTGACATCCACCCCATCATGAAACCAAATGCATACATATACTTTTTTATACCTAGCCGCTAAACCAATACCTGAAATGAGGCTGGCTGTTGGTGTTCGGCGCGGCCTAACAGAGTAGAGTATATATAGCGTGTCTGGGAATACTGAGCAAGAAAGCTCAATATGGCATGCCTTTTGGCCGAGTGGTATGATGGCGCAGTATCCCAGGGGTGGTCATAACACCTGGCGTCTGAAGGCTGAAGCCAAATTGCCTGCCCAGCTGACAGTCAGCAAAGCACATGCTCTGCAGCAAATGAATATCCAACTATTCATCAGAACACTAGGCCTTCTAGTACTACCATGTTAAAAAAAAAACAGCTTTTGGTTTCTATAATACAAGATTTGTGTGTTTTCTAGTCTATATTACGTGGATCTACCCTTCGCGTGACACTGACAAGCTACTGGCTCATCAAGCACATACTGCTTGTGCAACTTAATGTATCTATACCTCTCTTGGGTATAAATGTGAGCCTTATATAACCGTCTAAATTACTGAGTAAACAATACAAACAGAGCATCCGCCCAAAACCTCAATACACTGATACTCCCTGTATACTCACCTGATTAACCTGTCAGCAGGTGCTGAAGAACCTGGTATGACAATGTGGATAAATTAGAGAGTGACGTTCTGAGTATATCTATCAAGAGCTCACGTGTTCTATGACAGAGTTGACAACAAGTGTCATGAGACTATTTCTGGGGAAAGTTACTTTGTCACCCTGGAGCCCTGAGTAGAGTGTTATTACTAATCTGCAATACTTGAACCATACCACACTGAATCTGCAATAATTCAAGATTGGTTAGAAAGAATCAGTATTCATAGTAGATTTAGTTTTAGAAGATTAAAATCTAAAATAGATTTAAGGATTTATATAATATAGCTCAAAATTAGAATCCCTAATCTATAGATCTATTAAAACTCAAATACTAGTTATATATTAAGTTTATATAAAGAATATTATAAGTATAGAAAATAAAATCTAACTTATATTTAAATTTTTAATAAAATATAAATAAGTCTAAGTAATAGATTATAATACTAGAAATATATAAAATTTATAAAAATATACTAAATAATTGATAATTATTTATTTTTTTAAATAGTGTTAGGTGTGGTAGCCTCAGGCACGCCAAATTGCTAAGACTATAAGAGCTGAGTTATCTAAACCCTGCAGGCTATGTGTATATAGCCTCTTTATATCTTGTATCTCTTCTGGAAATTAGTGATTAGTTCTAGTAATAAGACTACTCTATTATTCTCTATATAATCTTTTAATATTATTTCTAGCATATTATCTCTCTTTTTAATATAATATCTAGAGTACTATATAATAATTCTAATTATTTTTTATCTAAGATAACTTATTATTTAGAAATAATATTATAAAGAGGTAATCTAATCTTTTTTTACTAAATTTTTTAAAATAAAAGTAATTAGAGTTCTAACTTACTTAATATACTTATTATATTTAAAAAAAAAAATCTATAATAAAAGATAATAAGAAAGTTTTATATTAGAATATAACTTTAATTAAATTTCTAAAGTATAAGAATAGAAACTTTAATTTATTCTTATAAGCTTATTTATTAAAGAATAAAGCTAATCCTGAAATAATTATATTTTAATAACTAGTATAAATATAATACAAAGTACTTTAAAAAGTAAAGCTAATAATAAAAATAAAATGATTATTTAAAGAACTTAATAAATTTAAAAATTTATTTTCTTTTATAAGTACTTAAGAAGTCTTATTATTATTATAAATATTTAAATTTATATTAAAAAAAAAAGAAAAAAGTACTCTCTCTATTTATAATAATTTTTACATATTATAAAAGAAATATTAATAAATAATATACTTTTTAAAGCTATATAAAGCTTTATTTTAATAAGAATACTAAGTTTTTTAACAGTTATTAAAGATATTAAAAAAATCTTTATTTTTATTAATATCTTTCTTAGAGCTTTAAAAAAGATATTAATAAAAATATATTAAGTAGCTTATTTAAGAAGACTTTTATAATTTTTTATATTATTAAATTATTAATCTAGTATATATTAAGTAAGATATTAAATATAAATACTTTGTTATAATAAAAGAAAGATTAAATAATATAAGAATTTATTATATATTTATATTAATATAAAATACAGCTTCCAGACTAATATATTAAAAACTAATAAAAAAAATTATTATACTTAAATA